>RJWH01003301.1:110412-163927 GCA_004363575.1 Solenodon paradoxus | reverse complement strand
ACAGCCCAAGACACCTCGGCCCGAAGGAGCCCAAACTCCTTGGGAAGAGCGCCCCCTGGAGAAACGAGCTGGACCCTGTGCCGTCACCCCGTCCCCTGAGCAAGTCAGAGGGCAGAAGACAGCAGCGCACCGACCGTCAAGTCCAACAAGCCCCAGACCAACAGGCGGTGCAGCTCTGGTCACAGCCGAGCAGACCTGATGGAGAAGAGGAGGCGCACGTCCCCTGGCTCCTGACCCTGACGCTCTGCATGTTGCCAACAAAACGAGACCCTCCAAACTGGGTCGGACAGGCTAATGCTAGATAGTTTTTCACCATAAAGAATATTTCTCCAAAGTTGCATGGGTAGAGGCCGCCCTTAAAGCCAGGATCTCAGGCTCTAAGACTTGTGCTTGCAAAGTAATGACGTCCGCGGTTGACGCGCATCTGACGCCCGGAAGCTGTGAACGCACCTCTCAGCCCCTGGATGTTCTGCCCGCTGGGCTGGGCTGGGGCTGGTCTGCATCTCACTGGCTCCCTGGTCCTCGGGCGGCCCGGGGAGCACGGTGACCACTGCCCTCACCTCTTCCGTCCATCAAGAATCACTACCGCCACCTCTGTTGTTTTCAGTAACATGTCAATGACAAGTCCTTCTAGCAGCTGTGCACTCGCCGGGAAATCAAAGGTTGGCAGGAGCAGAGAAGCGACCGGGACCTGTCCCATCTTGGCGCCCTATTCGGTCACTAGATGCTGGGCCCTGCACTACACCCCACCGGCCAAGCCCCCCGCCCTCCTCCCTTCCCAGCCTGGAAGGCGCAGTTCTGCCTCGGGATCAGGGGCTTCAGACCAATTCCGGACAGGAGAAGAGAGGTGAGGGCCGGGAGGGAAGGAGGGAGGAGCAGAGAAAGATGAGCCTCCCTTCCCCGCTCCAAAGGAGTGAGATGGACAGGAGGGTTCAGTCACACAGAATGTAACAGCATCTTTGCCAGAACCTTCTATGAGGAAAGGTCTGATTTAAAAGGAAATTGGTGTTCAGGACCAGCTGGGAACAATTTTTCTAAAATAGTTCACTCCACGTCATGCTTTTCAATATGACCAGAAGTACGTCTCTTAAGTCTTCACTTAAATGATCAGTAGGTTCCTAGAAGTCTTACAATGATAAGAAACCACCCAATTTAAAAAATCAGCAAAAGATCCAAACAGATGCCTCACCAAACAGATGTCAAATAAGGATGAAAAAGATGTGTCACATTCTGCGGTATTTGGGAACCGCAGATTCGCACAGCAATACTCCCATCCACTTACGAGAGTGGCTGAAACCCAGAACAAGGCCAGCACCAAACGCTGCGAGGATGCGGGCCCGCACGCAGTCGCACCCCTGCTGATGGGAATGCGGAGGCCGCCTGCCAACCAGACAGAGCTTTTCCGCGCAAGCCAGCAATCATCCTGCTCCGTACTGACCCCAACAGGTTGAAGAGCTAGGTCCACAGAAACTTGCGAACGAGGGTCTCGAGCAGCTTTATTCCTAATCGCCAAAACTTGGAAGCCACCAAGACGACCTTCAGTCAGTGAATGGCTAAACTGCATTTCAGCCAGTGGAGTTTTATTCGGAGTGAAGAAGAAATGCGCTCTCAGGCCTTGAAAAGACATGGAGGAGCACTGCGTGGCATCTCCAAGCGAAGATGTCAAGGTGAAAAGATTAGACTGTGATTCCAACGATAGGACCTTCTGGACAAGACAAAACTACGTCAGAGGATACTGTGCCGCTGGGTGGCACGCTGGGGACTGACACTGTTCTGCATGTGACACTAGAACGTGAGTACGTGTCATTGTCCCGCTGTGAAACCCACAGAACGTACAACACAAAAGGCAAACTCCAAACTAGGCCTGCAGTGAGTGAGGCAGGACCAGCATGGGCACTTGGAAGGTACCAAAGAGGACATAAAATGCACCCACATGATACTCACTGCTACATGAAACAGAAGCAGTAACACTCACAGGACAGCGGGAGGCTCTCCCAGAGGTGACCGGCCCTGGAAGAGGGAGGCGGGTTTGGAATAAAGGACATCGCCAGAGGAAATACAGCCATCTGTTACAGCCACCTGCATGCGAGGGACACATTGAGGAAGCCCCCTCAGCGGACACTCCTGTGGGCCAGTGACCCTTAGGACCCAAGCTAGGCTGCATCAGTAACCCCATCAGACCACCTTTAAAAAACTCAGCAACGAGACTGAGGATAAAAGACGGCTAAAATGGAGTAGGACTGTAAATCACTCATTTTTCGCGTAAGAGATCCCTCCGGGTGTCTGGAAAGTGCTTGTCCTCATGTTTTCAACAGGGCCCCAGAGATGGGATTTCTGCCGTTGCGTTTAGCAGATGCCCCTCCCACCACTGCGGTGGAAGACCGCTTGCAGTCACTCACCTCTGCCTCTCGGGCACCCCAGGTAGGGGCCCAGGTGTGGATCTACTGGGAACAGGGCCCTGGGCACTGGGGCAGAGCCAGAGCAGGTCCAGGAAAGGACCACCAGGTCCGAGGCAGCAGGGCCAGACACGCAGACGTCTGACATGTTCTCTGTCGTCAAACTCACAGGAGAGGAGAACCAGGCTCGTAGGAAGCACGATGGCAAAGCCACAGGTACGCCGAGAGAGCACGGACACCTGAAGCGCACCTTGGCCACTTAGCTTTCATGAAAGATCCACACCCACACCGGTACCTGTTTAGCTAAATGAAATCTGAGGAGCGCTTCTGATTTATGACGAAGGATGAAACGAGCCCGGCTCGTGCTGAGGCCTCCAGGCCTCTGTCCGGACTGTGACAGCCACGTACGGCCAGGGTCGCGCTGCCGGCTGCCCTGGCTGCAGACTGGGTGCGGTTTCCCACGTAAAGGAACGGTTCTTGCCTCTTTGCTTCGTGCCAGCAGCTCAGACAGGCTTCAGGGAACAATCTGCTTTCGCGGAGGGGGACGGGACTCACAGCTCAATCAGCTGGGCAGGAAACACCAACTCTTCACAGAGACACCCTGTCTCCCCCCAGCAACCTGACCCTCTCTGCCCGGCTCCCCGCGATCCAACCGTGGCCGCCCCACAGGGTGCTGGGATTTCACTGGGTGCGCCTGGGTTCGGACGCCAGCAGCTCCGGACAGTGCGTCTCTCCTGTAGCCCGGACTCGCAGCTCCTGGAGGGGGTGACTCCTTCTCCCACATCGCCTCCTCCAGCTCAGCCCTCAACCCCCACGCCCACCCCTTTCCTCGAGCATCTCCAGGGCCCCCCGGAATTGTCAGCTTCAGTCTGATGCCGTCTCCCTACTACCGGAAGCAAGTGACCATTTTGTTCTTGAGAAACCTTTTTTTCAGCCACATTCTCTCCATCTTGTCCAGGACCTGCTCTCTCTCTCACCCTCCTTTGATGGCCCCACTTCACTCATCCTCCCCCCTCGCACATCCTGTTGGTCTGTTGTGGGAGAGTCGAGGAGTCTGTTTTAAGTTCTGCAGGTGGTTCTGCGCAGGTGATCCAAGGCCGTCTTTGAGAAACAGGTGTAAGAAGGAACTCATGGGCTCTCTTCCAAACCTCTTCTCCGGCCTCCCTCAGGCTTCTCCCCGAGACCCCCGGCTGCACTGCCCTGCTCCTCAGCCCTGCTGCCCCTTCCAGGCCCCCGCCCCACTCTGGAGTGGTGCTTTTCTGAAATGCATCTTTTTTTAAAAGGAAAGGTGCCGGCAGGAATGAAGACGAGTAGGCAGCGGGCAGAAGAGGACACTTACAACTTGTCAGCTTGGCACTGCAGGACAGCCGTGACAGTAACAAATGGGAAGAGCAGCTGTGTGCCAATAACCTTTATTTGTAGATGCTCACATTTGAATTTCAAGTCATTGTCATGAAACATTGTTTCTTTCCAACCATTTAATGATGTAAAAAACATTCTCACAGCTGTGGGCCTAGTTGACTGACTCTTGGTACGTGTTGCCAATCTTCCAGCGAGGCCGCGTCCCGTGTCATTCCACTCGCCTTGGATGGGCTTTATTTTTTGACTAAAAGGCTCTCCTCCTGCAGTGAAAATCATACAAAGTACAGAGACTGATCAGAAACCTCAGAAGCTGCGCCTCAGCCAGCTGTGCCCAGGACTCTCTGATGCCACCTAGTGGCTGTTTTCCCGCCCTCCCTCCAGGGTCCTGGCTCCCCTTCCCTTCTGCGGGCACCCGGGGTCTTCCTGACCACACCCTGCAGGGGCTTCCAATCAGTCAAAGCAAAAAGCAAGAGTGTACAGCATTACCAGACCTTGGTACGTCATTCAAAGCAAAGTCACTTCAAGCCACAGCGTGCCAGGAACATCCTGTTCAATTTCTACACCTCACCAACCAAGTGCGACTTTCAGGGAAGAAAAAGGTAAGAACCGGGGGAGGGCCGGTGCAAGGGGGGTGCTGCAGGCGGAGCCGGCCTGAGCGCCCTGTGGGTGCCCTCTGCCACCAGTCCCGACACGCCTACGGACGTCCTGGGTGCCCAGGAGCGGAGCAGAGCTTACAAGCAGTGGGTTCAACCCCAACCGTGTCACTTAATTACCCTGTGCCTCAACGTCCCCAGGTGTGAAAGGGGCAGTGACTACCTCAGAGGCTGGCGGGCTGAAACGGGCATTAAGTTGTCAGCTACCGTTATGAATTTATTGACCGCCTACAGCTGTCAGACATGAGCACCAGATTCCTCCTCGTGGCAGCAGAGCGAAGGGAATGCTACCCCCACTCTGGACAAGCCTCGGGGTGACGGGAGTGGCGGGCGCTGCTGGGAACCCGCTCACTGGACGGAGGCCTCCGAAGCACAACTCGGTTACCACGTCACCACCGAGCCCCACCTGGCTGCAGTGTCAGCATGCAGGAGGGCCTCTGGGGTGTGACTGTCACAGTTCTGGCTTGAAGGCGACCCTGCCTCGGCCAGTCTTGGCCCGTTTTGGAGTGGCGGTGGTTGGTGGTGTGCTGGGCACAACATACGCCAGAGCTGGTGCTTCAAAGAGGTCAGCAGGACGCGCGTCCTTTCTGCTTGCCTGCCACGTCACGTCTTAGTTGTCAAACGGGTGGGACACTCACGTTATGCTGGAGTTATCAAGATACCTGTGGTGATGAAAGGCTTCCGCAAAGCAAAACTCTGTTCCAACAGAGACCTGGACACAGGTGAGCGTTGCTGCGCCTTCAGTGTGTCTGAGACAGGCGGTGATGCTTAGAGCCTAAGTCTGAAAGTCCTGAGGGCTCCCGTCTCTGGAAACTTCGCCTCAGCCCAAGTCTGCAGACACGAAGAGACGTCTGGACCGACGAGGACTGCGCCCAGTCCTCACTCTGGAGTCCAGAGGCCTCTGGCTGTGACGCCCATGGTCCCTGTCATTTGACAGGGCTTAAGGCGGTCACTGCCCTGGAAGCCGTGGGGAGAGGGGCACCAGCCTGAAGCTGAGGCTGCCTTCTCCACTGGCGTGTCTGTGGCACCTGCCCCTGAACCCCGAGGTCCCCGTGTGAACTAGAGGGAGCGCTCATACCCATCAGTGTGAGAGCAGTGGGGACGGGGCGCGGGCAAAGAAGCTAGACTTCCAGCAAGGTGTTGAAGGTGTTTATAGGAAACTCATATGGCAACGGCCGAAGGAGGAGACACTTAAAATCACTTGCATGGCCATGGGCCTGCATTTTTTAAGAGTTGAGGCTCAGGCTTACAGTCGCAAACGTTTTGTCTTACAATTTAAGTTGGGTCAATGGGAATCTGTCCTGGCATTGGCCTCACCGTCCACCAGGTGGCGCTGCTTCCCAGGTAGCGATTTCTCCCGGTGAGAGGCTGCTGGAGACCTTTCACCTCCAGGTCGGAGCTGCAAGAGGAAAAAGAAACACAGTTAAGGCCCTCTCACCCCACCCGCGACCACCCCCCTCCCCACACCAAACTGCAAGTAGCAAAACAGCCTCTGGGGCGAAGTGCTGGTCTGTGACCATGGGCAGGAAGGGCCTTTGCTCCCGCCCTGCGATGCACCCACTTTGCAGGGCAAGAGAGAGGAAGCCCCCAGGCGGTGCAGCTGAGGGACATCTGCAGTGTGCGCGCCAGCGTCGCAATCTTCAGGGGCCGCTACTGTTTCCGAAAGGGGAGCGCATTTCCGGTTTCGGACAATTTCTTGACGTGGCAGCTATTTTCTGCTTGTGCTGGCAGGAGAGTTACAAGCAGAGGTCAGATACTAATGTCAGACCGACCGGAGGCTCCAAGCTGAAGCCAGTGTGCCGCCAGTGGGCGCTTTCGGGGGAGGACTGTCCAGCAGCCACCCAGCCTCTGCCAGCCACCCTCGGGCCTTCAGGGGTGCTGGTCTGGGGGCAGCGCGCTTGCTTCGCGTGGGAGCGCCCTCCTCCTCCTCACACCACCCCCCACACCTCATTCCTCTGAAAATCAGTGAGGTGAGGTGGGGAGCAAGCATTGTTTTCACTCTGCAGAGGCCGCGATGAACGATCTCACAGCTTGGTGTCCGTGTCTTAACCTGAGGATGCTTTTGTAATCAGTACGTAGAAATGGAAGGTGTCTTCCAAGCTCGAACAGAGGTCGCTCAGAGCACTAGATGCTACCTGTTAAAAACAAAAAGATTATTGTACATGGTGCTTCCATCTTTCTTGGAACCTCAGAAAAAGCTGACCTCTAGCGCTACCAGAACAAACTGGAGGTGGCTGCACTGTCCCAAAGCCCTGCTCTGGCACTGACGGTGGGAACCGCCACAGCGGCTGCCACTGGTAAGCACTCCGACCTGACTCAACAAGGAGGAGTGTCCCATGTCTCAAGAGCACAGAGCTGCCCTGAGGGACTGTGACAGAAAGAAGAACTGTGCTTGCTAGGTCCTCACCACCCAAAGACGCCTCCTTCCTAATTCTCCCACATTTTGTCAAACGACATCACAATTCTGTTGATCAAAATTGAGTTCAGTTGACTGAGTGCCTTTTTGATTCTATTTCCTGTTGAACCCGCCCCTTCCGGAGTACTGTTTTGGCTAATCCCTATCACTGTCGTTTAAAATAATTGCCTATCTAGAGTGAGGCTCAGAGAGGCCCAGCGTTCCTTCCATTTCCCTCTTCCATCCTCTCCCAAACGCGGCCTCACTGGACCCAGCTCCCACCGTGTGCCTCAAGCAGCCAACAGCTGCCTCAAAAACTTCAACACGTTCTCCTGTTGAAAACTTGATAAACATCTCATTTTCCAGCCAGCTCCAAAATCTAGTCTCTAGTCTATAGAAGCAAGCTCGTCTTTCAAAATGTTCCCGCTCCTCCACCTGCAGGTCCTCTTCTCTGCTGGCCCCGCCCTGTCACTTCCAGTGCCGAGCCTTCTTCCATGCCCTTCCGTCTATAGAGCGTCCCTGCCCCACTCACCTCCTCCAGGAAGCCTCACACAATTACGACTGGCTGCTCGGCTCTCACCCTCGGCCAGCCTGCCCGGCTCTAGCATAGCATTTCAGGAGGTGTCAAGGCACACGGGTCAGCCACTCAGAAGACACGTGGCACACTTTGGAAGTGTGCAAGTATTCACACCACTTACAACCCAGCACTTGCACTCCTGATACCTGCAAGAACTCACACCAGGAGACGGGCACAGCACGCGCCTGTCCTAACAGCCCAAGCGCCACAGCGACCACCCAAATGCCGGGATTGACAGAATGGCAGGGGACATGCTTCCCATGTGTGAACAAACTGGGAAGTTAGTGAAAATGAGTAAGCTGCAGGAACAGAATACCAGGACCAAAAACCCAGATGGGAGAGACAAGTGACAGACTAGAGGCAGGATACCCTTTCTATGAAGCGCAAAAAAGTACAAATCAACTATATATTTGGGGGAGGAGAGTGTAAAATGTGAGAACAAAGCAATGGAATAATATTTGCATCGAGGTTACCTGTGTGATGAGAAGGGATAGGGAGGGTCGCAGGTGAGAGCGTGTGTTAACGTGATGGTCTCAGACGTTGTCTAGTCCATGTTCTCCTCCGTGTCCACACAGGCTCTTCAGCCCAAGGGGGAAGCTGGTGCACTGAACCATGGGGGCTTGGGGGTCATTCAAACCCACCGCTCGTTGGGTAGCGGGAACACCGCCAGACGCCGCGCTCATTCTGCGCCCGGAGACCTGGAGCCCTGAGTGTCCGCTGCTGAGCAATGGCTCAGGGTCGGGCCGGGGTCCGAGCAACGAGCCCTGAGTCAGTCGCAGAGAACAGTCTGTGGATCAGCTGATCTGTGGATCCCTGGAAAGTGCCTGCTGGTCTTACAACCTATTTTAAAACTGATTTGAGACTGCATCCCAGAAGAGAACGAATGAAATAAAAGACATCCAATACTGCACTCAGAAAGACGCTGGAGAACAAAATCCTACTAATAAACTGATAGGGTAAACAGGGTCTCTGTCAGCGCGGGCCCAGTGTGACAAGGACGGCCCGGCACCACGGGCCTCAGAGACCCGGGACCTGCTGCAGCCACAGCTGCCCTGCTCGGTCAGGCTCTCTGTGGGGCAACCGAAGAACAGCCAGATGTTAAACGACTTTGGGATCCCCTGCCCACGTTACAGGGAAGTAACGGTTGATTCTTTAAAAACAAAAACGAAACCAGGTATGATGTCCCTCCTATATTTCACTTTTTAAAAAATTTGCAATAAGGCACAATTCTTAAGCCGTTTTTCACTTTTTTTATTGCTGTTAATTCAAGGAAAAAAGTTTGCATAAAATCCAATCTTTTCTAGAAATATAAGTGGCCTTTCCAGTACATAACATTTCAAATATCAAAGTATATGGTAAACATACAAGTACGGAGAAGGTAACTTTCCTCCCGTGTACAGTACAGTATTGAAATCATAAAACAAGCTCCACAAGGTACAGCGCGCAGGCGATTCACGATGCGGTCCGCACGCGGCTTCACCACACTCTCGCTCGAACAACTCGACTGCAGCTCAACAAGTAATAATGTGGTCCGAAAATACCAGATCAAATAAAATATATTTAATCAAAATAATTTCCTTTACTTGAACTTCTTTCTTTTTAAATTAAAGCTTTCATCTACCCAGCCCCTCACGGCCCCCTTCCCGCCCCTCACTCCCACCCCTGAAAGAAAGTTTCCAAATGTACATTGGTGCTATAAATATAAACGCTACCTATGAAGCATTAAATGAAGCTTCTTTTTTCTTCAAGTTTTTCTCTTTTGTCTAGCAATCTGTTAGGCTTCCAAACCAAGACCAAATAGTTCAGTCCCTCCGTTGCACACCGAATGTCAACTCCACTAACCGAAGTTCCAGCGTGTCTGCCGAGATAAGGGATGGGCGCCGACCCACCCCGGCCCGGCCCACACCTCTGCGGCGGTAGCTGTCCTCGCTGTTGAACGCAGCTGCCTGAAAACACGCCCGCTCTTCCAGATAACCTCAGTGCACTTTAGGAAATCAAAAATTACCTGGAAGTAATTTAGTACATAGATTGGCTTAAAAAAAAGTTTGTTTTTTAAAAACAGCAGCATTAAACTTAGTGACATGACACTGACATGATTAATACCATCCGAACACGCTCAGAATCCAGTCTTTCACATTATAATCCAACAGAGTGGTAAACGGCTAGAAAAGTGACTTTGCGACAAGAGACAGTGGAGGGAACAAATACCTGGCTGCAGGAACGCAGCTCTTCTGGTCGGACTGCAGGAAAGCGGACGTTTACGCACATGGAGCAGTCGCTGTGGAGACTCCACGCGGCAGCGTCTGGCGACTCAGTGGGCACAGCAAGTGACAGCGCCCGCGGCCAGCACAGACACACACAGGACAACAGGCACACTAGTCTGTTCACTTACGTCTCTCTGAAGCAACAGGCTAAAAAAGTATGAAGTAAAAAGGTGTATTTGTTGCTGATTTCTTTTTAAGAAAAAGCTCTTTGTCCATTTCACACACATTTATTTCAGGCTCACATGGTTTTCTTCTTCCTCTTCCACTTACTGGAATTTCACTTGGCCAACAAGCACTGCATGTGTATTTGGGTGATGCTGTTTGTTACACGCACACGCTCCCACACACACGCACACACACACGCTCACACACCCCTCCGGGCTGTTGTCTCCCACTTCCGCGCAGGGCGGCTCCCACGTGCGTGGCAAGCAGGGCGCTGCCAACCCGCCGCAGCAGCCAGGGACGGGGCGGTGGGGAGAACCGTGGGCTTGGAGGTGAAAAGGGGGGGCTGCGGAAGAAGCGGAGTTTCTTTTTTCAAAACCATATGACTGTCACCAGTGTTGTAGAAAAGGTCAAAACACAGTTTTAAAGATTCAGTAAACATTGCACACAGCAGGTATTCAGTGTAAAAAAAACAAAAACAAAAACAAAAACAGCACACATTTTCCTTGATAGCTTGTTTGGATGTTTAAGTTACACATATCATACAAGTAAGCCTGCTGTCGAACCAGGAGACCCGAGGCTCAGAAGCGACGCCTTGGTTTTGTTTTGGACACCAGTCTAGGAGAAATGAAATCCCGACTGCACAGAAATCTATGCAGGAGATGCACGGACACAGACACAGACAGAATACCTTTCCTTTCCTCCCCTCCACACCCACTATGAGGCCCACACTCGTGTTGGGTGGGCAAGCTCTACGCGTTCAGTCTGCAGACTCCAACGTGTCATTGGAAGGGGGGAGGGGAGGTGCGTACCTCAGTCTGTAAGTGCCTAAAACGGGAAAGACAGAACTGCTAAGTCACTGCTCACAACGACATGTCACAAACCACCACAAGACAGCAGATGGGCATGCTGGTCAGAAGGCACCGTCCCGGTCACAACCCGAATCCAAGTGGCCGACAGAGTCACTTCACAAAGGACTCTGAAGTTTGTGCTGTAAGTTCATCCTAATGCCCCAAGCTCGTCCTTGGGCCAGGCCTACGGCCACACGTTCCCAACTCAGGACGCACTTCCTTCTGGCTGACGTCTGGCCAAACCATACAGCCAAACGCAAGAGAAAGCTCAGCGTGAGGTCTGCAGGGCTCTGGCACCTCACTCGCACTTACTCAAGAGCGTTTTCCTGTGCCTGGCGGTAAAGTGTGGCACTTAGCTCGCATTTCCCTGCTGCTGTAAGACGGGCCAGCATGTTCTGCACGTCTGCTGGGAAGGACAGGGGTGGCCTAGGGCACATGCACGAGGCAGCGGGGGGCATGAACGCAGAAACAGCAACTGAACTCACAGGTCAGGGGCTATGTTACCTCCCAGTTTTTCAATGTTGAAACGTTTCTTATCCTAGGAAACTGGACTGCAGCTTTAAAAAGAAAGTGCAGCAAGAAGAGACTGGACTCTAACGAGCCTCCCACTACGCTCCCGAGAAAGCGCCTTTCCAGCCTAGTCCTCCCGGACACGGGCACGGACACGGGCACGGACCTCCTGAGCCCCCTCGCGGGGGACCTGCGCCGCGCTAGGCTTGGCCGTCTGCATCTCGTGATTTGTCACCGAGGACACAACATCCGTCAACGAGCACACAGCTTTCGCTAGGACAGGCCTGCCGTGCCGCTGCGGGCGGCGCGTCAGAAGCAAGTCCTCTGGGCGCCGTCGGGATTACCTTGCAGACTGGCCTCCACGGACGGCTGCTTACACTCCTGTGCATAGTGCCCGCTGGCGCCGCAGCTGTAACACGACACGCTCGCGCTCTTCTTGGGCCCCGAGCCGCTGGCGCTGGCAACCACGCTGGGCGCGGGGTAGGCGGGGTAGAACCTGCCGAAGCCTGCCATCTGCTGCATGCTGTAGCTGGCTTGGCTCCCCAGGACTGGGTCGTGCACCAGCCCGTTTGCATAGGGAGTCTGAGGCAGAAAAAAGGGGAGCTGGTTTCCGTTGCTCTGGTGTGCTTGGTTGAGGTAGCTGCCATTGCAGATGGGCGGCAGGGCAAAGAATGACGGGACGCGGTACAGCGGGCCAGGCACGGGGTTGGGGTAATAGTAGCTACCGTGCTGAGGGTTCCCATTGGTCCCGCAGCTGCACCTCCGCCCGCAGGAGCCACAAGGACCTGAGCCCATCTGCGGCGGCACCAGCGTCCCGTTAGCGTTCGTGCTCCCCACCGCACTGATGTAGGCCGTGCTGTCGCTCTGTGCGGTGCTGTGCGTCAACGCCGGGCTGGGGCTCGGGGCGGGGCCCGGGGCGTGGGTGGGGACGGCGGGGGGTGCGGGGGACGGCGCCTGACTGAGGCCGGCAGCGGCACCCCCTGCAGCGGCAGCGGCCGCGGCAGCTGCAGGCGGCGTGGCGCCGGCGGCCGTGCTGAGCGCGCTGCAGCTCGGGCTCGCCAACACGCCCGCGGCACGGGCCGCGCCGGGCAAGGTGTAGGAAGCTGGTGGCTGCGTGGCGGAGAGACCTGCTGCTGGAAGAACCACCTGCACATTGGTCGGCGGAGGGACTGTCCCTGTGTTTCCCTCGAGGGGAGGCACCATTTGATTTAGTCCTACTACCTGGGATGCAGATTTGGTGATGGGGTCCGTGGCAGCCACAGGCGAGCCTGGGAAAGCACCCGGGCTGCGGGCCGGCAGGAAGGCAGTGTTTGCTGAGCCCAGGCTGAGCCCGGCGCCCGGTGGCTGTGGGGCGCTGACCGCACAGCTCTCAGAAGACCCCTGCGGTGGCGGCGGCTTCAGCCTCTGGATGGTCAGGTGCAGAGCCGGAGCACTGCCGTGCGGGAGGAATGTGGAGGAGAGAGGTAGAGGGGACGGCAGCAACTCAAGGTGCTTCTCCGCCTCTCCAGGGCACGCGGCTGGCCCCAGGACTCCGCCGGAGGTGGAGCTGGTGGACTCCCGAATGGCAGAGATAGCAACAGGACTTGGAAGGAGCACTCCTATGGCTCTGCCATCGGCCGGCTTGGGTGGAGGAGCGACGACTTCAGTCTTCTGGGCCCCATTGTGCACAACACAGTGTAAAGTTGGCATGAAAGAAATGTGCTGATACTTGGGCGAGTTTCCGGGGTCGTGTCCTAAGGAAGCAATCTGAACAGGTGGCTTGACAGGGACGGACTGGCCGACAGAGTCATAACCCGCGAACCTGGCTGCCGACGGATTCCCAGAATCCTCAGAATTGCTGTCTGTGTCTAAGGGGAAGAAACAGAGAGAGATCTTACTACATGTGTAGCTCCTGTCTTTCTTGCTAAAGATAAATTCAAGTCTATCTAAAACGAAGCCTTAGGTTGGGAGTAAACGTGTCCCTCCATGTTTCCTGACTGCCAGGCCATTCTGGCTTCCTATGGAGTATGCAAAAAATAAGATGATTCTGGAAAAGGCAAAACTATGGTGACAAAACATCAGTGGTGGCTGGGGTGGGTGGGAGAGACGACAGCGGTGAAGAGTCACTGAGGCCCTAACGACGAACGGGGCAGACGCCTGTGTCCGAACCCGCAATGGCACAATCCGAGAGTGCCCATGTGTAGCCCATGAATGCGGAAGATTCTGATGTGTCGGCACAGGCTCATCTTCGTAAAAACCGACCATTCGGCTGAGTGATACTGATGATCGGGGCGGGAGCATACGGCGAATCTCTGTACTTGCTCTCAATTGTATTGCAAAACCAAATGCTGTTCTAAAAGCAAGTTTCCAGTAACCAAAAAAACTCCAAAAAACTGAAAAGGGAAGCAGCAAAAGGTTAACTGGAGGCTGAGAAAACATAGCACAAGAGAGATTTATTTAATGTCACCTTATACTGAAAAAGGATTAATAAGTATTTTTAACCTTAATCAATTTTAGGCAAGTCACTTGACATATACGCCAATACCCAACTCCAGGTCTTCAGATCTGCCTCACATAAATGATACAATTTAAAGAAGCTCAGTCAAAGTTATACTCAAATATCCGGATGCAGGAATAAAATTTAGTTTTTTATTTTAAAGAGCAGAATAATTCTTACTTAAATATTCAGTGGAGAAAGAAAATTCAAGGTGACTAGTCAGAAAACAAAGTCGAGAAGACAAGGAGCAGGGCAGCAAAACAGGGACACCGCCCGTCGTCTCCACACCTAACGGCAGAACGGCAGAAGGTCAAGGACGCCGCTCCGGCTTTAGGGGCATGTCACTTGCACAGAAATCACTCTGATGCAAAGTGCCCAACCAGAGAGTCTGACTTTGATGAAGGAGGCAAAGGATAAAATCTGTCACAAGTGTTAACTGTCACACACCCAGGCGCACCCTGGTGGAGCCGCAGTTAGGTCAGTCATCTCTGAAGGAAGCAAGTCACGGACCCCTGGGTTAGAGTTCTGAGACCAGGAGGAAACCACCAGTGTGAACAACTAAAATGGAAATTTAAAAAATTCCTCTCTCTCTTCTGGCCTGCCTGCCTGCTCACTTTCATTCCTGCCTATATCTTTACTTTTTTAAAAAATAAAATGCTTCTTTGTCATCTTCCTTCCTCTTTAGAAAAAATAATCATAAACCCACACATCAACGTGATGCACACAGGCCACTCAACTAAATGCTGTGGCTCTTTTGTCATCTTTCTACTCATAAATATAAGCAAAACTGTATTATACACCTAATTTTTAATCAAGGTAATAACTAGCTATATTGTGTAGAGATGTTAAAAATTTTTGAAGTGATACTAAAACTAAGTCCTATTAATCTTCCTTGAAAAGGTTAAGAGCCTCCCCAGTGACAGAGGGGCACCACCCAGGCAGCCACCCTAACGTGCATTCAAGAAGAGATTCCACTTTTGAGAATAAGGTTTTAGCATAAACATCCCCAAATAACTGGAGTGTCTCCTGCTCAACTTTGCAAAACAAAAGTAGCGCTAAACGAATAACTTACTTCAGGCAGATATCTCTGTATGTACCATCACACGAGTACAGAGCTAAGGAAACATTTAAGTCCAAAAGAAGCGGTAGTATTTTTCAGGTCAATTAAATTTCTAGATGAATTGGGTTTGTGTTTAAATCTTCTTAAGCCAGAGCAAACGGCCCCATGATTTTAAAGGTGGCAAGTGTTTCTGCACTGCAAGGGCTCCTCTAGTTATTTTGAAAGGTCTCTTTTGTGCACTAACTTGGAAAATACAGTCTCAACACAAAACCCTGTAGCAAAGAACTATATCAAAGTCACATGCTTTTCAAAGCAACCTATTCACGAACTTAAAATTCTAAAAATGACCAAAGCTTTTTGATTACAGTGGATGTTTCCCCTGCTGGTTCCAGAGAGCTCAAAATGGTTCTTCGCTGAGTCACCTGCTACCTGAGCACGTTCCTCCAGATAGGCCCACTGACTCTGCCTCTGGGGACAGAAAAGGGATGCTGCACCAGGCAGACTGAGCAAGAGCTGTGACGGTGAGGCCGGATGTGCGCTGCCAGCTACAGAGCGAGGGCTACGCGCCCGTGTCGCCCGTGTCGCAGCGAGGCAGGCGGCGCCTGTCTGCTAGGGGAAGACACACCCCCTCGCTCAACAACCTTCCTCACAGCTGTGTGACTGCATCCTTCTTTCGAATGCACTGTTGCCTCAGAACAGGCTGGTGGCAGAGTCACCGCAAGCGACAGCTGCTATGACTTAGAAATAACTGCAAGGTCCAGATGGGCCACAACTGTCCCGAAGGCAGCAACACCACTGCTAGGCTTCCTCGGAGTAACAGCCCCCAGTACTCCTCCGTAAAGTCACAAGGTGTCCTGGCAAAAGTGATAAAAACTAATATTTTCAGAATTCCGGAAATTAATTCAAGGTTTATAGCTATCTGAGGAGTGTTTATTCAAGAAAACCAGCTTTTTATCTCGCCTTAATTCCATCTCACTTTCACCAGCTCTGAAGTGGCCTTGGAAACAGTCTAGCAACTACAGCAGCCGTAAAACCAGCCAGCAACCAGCCACCAGAGGAAGGACGGGTTTGCAAAAGGATAGCTGAGTCTCCTGAGTGTCCTCAAGAGCTATGTCTCTGACTGTCCGGAGCCTGGCTCACACTGAGTTAACTGCCTCTCACCCCAGGGGCACGTGTTACAATCAATCAGCAGCGACTGTTAAAACAACTCAGCTGCCAGGGGCATTGCCAGGAGAGCAAAGCAGTTGACCAAAAACTTCAAGGAAAACCCACAGCATGAAATGCTCAAGTGAGTTCTGAAAAGTGTCCATGTATTTATTCCTGGGCATCTAGGAGGCCATGAGTAGGTAGGGCTAAGGCTGTGTGCACTCTGGGAAGAAATGAGAAGGCAGGCTCTAAACTCTCCCTCCTGTGCAAGGAGAAACTGAAGATAAAATACACACAGAAACCAACAAAATGGCAGATGTAATCACTACCTTTCAGTACTTATAGTACATTTAAATGGATGAAACATTCCAATAAAATAGCAGAAAGATGGATAGAATGGATAAGAAACCATGATCTAACCAACTATATTCCCCACAAAAGATAAAACATTTTAAATTCAAATACATAAAGGGGTTTAGAGGATGGCAGAGAGGTAACTTGCAAATACCCAAAAAAGAGCAGCTATGATACTACCAGACAAAATAGACTAGGTCAGTTTATAACAATAAAAGGGTCAATTCATCAGGAAGACACACAAAATTACAAATATATGTGGATCTAACAACATATATATTTCAATCTTTCTACAGCGACTTTGTATTTGGCTCTGACTATCTTTATTTAATTTCACGTGAAGTGAAATAAATATAAAATCAACTTTGCAACAAACTGCTAAGGCAATAGCATACAAGACATCCTTTATATAAATTAAATTTAAAATCAATTAATGACATTCATAGAAACATAAAACTACTTATCTCTGACCTGGAGAGACAACATACATTTTCCTCCACCTCCCCATACCCCCTTGCAAAGAGCAAACCTCTGTCCTTTTCTTCTTCACTTTCAAAACTTTCTCTTCCATCATGTCGTGGACTAGATGGAGAACTGTAACTCTCCGAAGATGTTTCTCCACAGGTGTCATGTCCAGATCCAACATCCAAACTCACATCTAAACACAGTTTTTAAAAACCACATAGTTAATTTCTGGATTGAACCATTAACTATAAACTTTTTTTTTTTTTTTTTTTTAAGTTCTATAACCACCTAAACAGCTGATCCTTGATTCTTAGGTAAAAAAAAAAAAATTTCTTTTTCAATCACAATTTAGTTGAAAATAATTGATAAGTAAATCATTGCTAAAATAACGGATAAACTCTTAAAGACTGAAGAACACATCAATCTTACTAACTTTTAAAAATCAGAGTTTAAAAAAAGCCAAACACTAATTTGCAGAGATATCTGCACCCTCATGTTTAATGCTGCGATTAACGAGCCAAGAACTGGAAACTACTAAGTGCCTATCAACAGGTGACTGGATGAAGACATAATGGCTATACACAAAACTACACAGTCCTAAAAAGATGGAATCCTGACATTTGCAACAACAATGGATGGAACTAGAGGGGAATAAGGCTAAATGAAATAAATTAAAAGGAGAAAGACAAATACCGGATGATCTCACTCATGTGGAAAAGCAAGCAAGCAAGCAAGCAAAGGAACAGACAAAACAAAAACTAACCTTGAACACCGGCCCCAGAACTGAGGTTACTAAAGGGTACTTGAGGAATGGGAAGAAGCAAGTGATGGTGGGTTCAACGGACAGCGGCTGAGGACCGCTGGCAATCTGGTAGTGGGTGTGGTGTATTATCACATACCTGATGCACACTGAACCCACAAAACTCAACTTATTATTTTGCAAATCAAAGTTACCTCAATTAGAAAAAAAATCTTTGTAGGATCTAATAATATCACATGGAGTCACTTTCTAAGTCTAAATATTTTAACTCCCCAGAGCTTGTTGAAGAATTCATTCTTTAAAAACTCAAACAAGTGTTGGCGAGGACACACTGAAGGGAACTCTCATACACTGTTGGTGGGACTGGAAATAGGTGCATCCATTTTGGGAAGCAAAAATCTGAGACTAGAAATTCCCTATCATCCTGTTATCCCACCTCTGGGCACTTACTTCAAAAAACGAGACACCCACTGAAAGGGACACGTGTGCCCATGCTGCTCCCTGCGCATTAGGTACAGTGGCTGAGAGCCGGAAATGACACTCACGTCCATCAACGAGTGTAAGAAGCTGTACTGTGTGTTCGCAGCGGACACTGCTCTATCATCAAGATGAAATCCTGCCACTTCTAACAGTGTGTCAGGAGGAGGAAACAAACATTGGATGAGTTCACTCACAGGCCATATATTGAGGGGAAGAAACCCAAAACGCCAAATCAAATAAAAATAAGACTTTAGTCTATAAATCAAAAGAGAGGCTACAGAAGGGCAAGGGAGGAGGGAGAGGGCTTGGCTTAGTGGTACAGAGATTAGATGGTAAAGGAAAAACTGGACTGTTGGTGGCAAGCTGAATGCGGTACATACATTGATTTACATGCCGTGTATCTCAAACCTATGTAATATGATGCTGCAATGTCCTTTCAATTAAATAAAGCAAGAACTCTTAAAAAATTCCAGAAATCATATTTTTATATTTGAGAATGGATGAAAGAATCAATAGCCTTATGTACGTTTTATTCTAACATTAGAATAGGGAAAAGGAAATAAATTAATGAACACCAATGCGCTCTGTACTAGCTAAGTGCTTTTCATAAGTCATGACAGTTGGTTCTTACATCAGGGAGGTAAGTGGCACCCTGAAAGGAAAGCACAAATGGAAGAAAGAGCTGAGCTCAGACAGAACACACATCTCGTGGTGGAGCATGAGTTACACCCACGCGTCTGAGACCAGCGTCCATGAGCTCTCTGAAAATCTGAAGCTAAAAAGCAAAGACACTGCCCTTCTCTGTGAAGAGCAGTTCCCAAACGGTGTGATAAGACAAGAGTGACCTTGGCAGGGAGGTCTATCTGACAGGCGTTTCAACAGGAGAATGGCCGACTGTGCCCCAAAAGGCCAAAGCCAGAAGTGGAGAAAATTAATAGGAGGAAGGAAGAGACTCAGCAGAAATTATTTCCAGTTCTCCTCGACAGAGACCTTTGTCTTCCTTCTTTAGCTTTTTCCTCCTCCTTTCAGATGCCATCACCACAGGAAATCTCAAAGGTAGTAAAGTTTACAGCAGACTCATGAATGACATTTCAGGTCCTTCCTCCCCCAGGCACCTAAAACAGCTCAGGTGATTCAATGAGTTGCCCTGATGACTTTAGAGTAAAAATGTACTCATATCTCTTTAACCAAAATTCAATCCCTCTAAACAATTATTAGTTTAAAACCACATTCCATTAAGGAAATATATTCTGGTTATTTATGTTGAATCACAACTGAACATACTAACATTTAAGATTTAAATTTTTAAAAATCCTTATTTGTGGGATCAATCCATTGAACAAAATGTGTTGTCACAAGTCCTAAATGCACTCCCTCGGTCTTTCAGGCATCGGTATGCATGTCTGTCGCCAGGCTCTGACGCCAGCGCAATGCCCACCCTGAGAGGCATCTGTCACATTGAATAAACTGGGGAGGTGAGGTCTGAAGGAAAACGTGCTTACCTTTCACAGAACCACCACAGGCGTGCTGAGGAGTGGAGAGTCTAAGACCATTTATTCTACTATTCAATCTGTTGTCAGTTTGCTTAATTTTCTCCCTAAACCAAAAGCATATGTTACCAACATTTTTATAAGGTTTTGTAAGGTTCCAGAGAAACCTTAGAAAACACATTAAATACAGTATCACTAAAATTTCCCTCAAAAATCTTTTATAAACAAATTTTAGTAAGACAAAGACTAAATGCAAGATTCACCCTTTAGTGTATAGTTGAGTTTCTGCCCCCACAAACAGTGTTCGATAACAGCTTTGTTTTCACCACCTATATATGTTGATTTTATTTTATTTATTTATTTATTTTTTAAGAAAAGGTGTAGGCAGGAATGAAGGCAAGCAGGCAGGCAAGAAGAGAAAGGAGGAAGAAGCTTTTATTTATTTTATTCAGTTGTTCACCTTGGTTGTCCTCCCCACCCTCCCCACCCCGGGATGCAAATGGGGTCCTTGGGATGTGGACTGCGCTTGGCCAGAGGTGGCAGACCAAACCGCTACTCCATCAGGTCACAATCGTTGATTATTCTGTACTAAATACAAAGCCCAGAGTAAAAATATAAAGAAAATGAATGGAAAACTACTATTTATACTACAAAAACTAAACATACCCCCCAACCAAATGCCTTTGTTACCTTTTCTTATCAATCTCTACTATTAAAAACATTAAATTGAACCTACTTTTCTATCTGTGGCTTTCCTTTCTTCTTATTTATTGAAGATAAGCTTCGGTTTTCAGTTGAATGCTAGAGGAAAGAATAAAAAAGACAAATGGACTAAAGCTAAACTATATTCATATATGTATCTTCTTATTCCGGTAACATTAAAGCAATATATTCCCAGTTGCATAATCTAATACATTTTAATTCCCCACCTATTTTGTGACATTACCTACCTGAACCACTAAAATTTACAGGTTTTCTAACAAATACTTAATACTGACCATGAGGAAATATTTTCTAATTTGCTTTTAAAACAGACTGTGTTCTTTTTTTAGACCATAAAGTAAAACACAAGTGACTGGTACTGGCTGTAGGTTTACTAGCGTTGTTTGTTTTAGGGTGTTTTTTTGGAGGAAGGAAGGGACAGGAGGAAGCAGTTTTGTTTTGTTTTGTTTTGTTTTTTTAAAGAAAGGCAGGAAGGAAGAGAAGGAAGAACCATCTCTATTTATTCAGTTTGCCTCCCCGCCCCAGGTCTCAAATCCGGTTTCTTGGGCTTTATGTGGTACACACGCCAGCACCTTACCCACTGGAGCCACAAGGGCGCATCCCTACCAACGTGCAGTTGGTAAAACATTGACTGAGAAGAAAGGGTATGGGGCGTCAATGTAAGGGGAGAAAAAGTATAATCTGACTTTGAAAAATAGGTCATAAATAAGTAAAGCTAAGACAACATACAATTTCTCGAACTCTGCTTCAACACTCTAGTTCATAAAAACACATTCCCATAAACGGTTAATGTGTGGATCAGTGGAGGGCAGGTAACACATCTGATTTCCAGAGGAAGGCACTCGCAGCGGTGGTGTGTGCTTGCCCGTGTCTGCACCACAAGACACAGGACACACGAGAGCATTCTGTCAGAACAGAATGCGACCCACTCCTGAGAAGCAAGTGTGTCTAATTACATTTGGGAGGGCCAGTGAACTGGCCCAGCAACTCATCAAGACAGACATCTCAAAATCACCAACAGCAAGCAAGTACTGAAATATGAGTAATTCTTACAAAAGCAAAAAGTCTAGCTTAACAATTCACTAACTCTACTTAGCCTGATAAACATTTTAGGTGCCACGTTAAGATGGACTAGTAATCGAAATACACTTTTTCGGCTTTCGGAAGAGCTTAGGGCAGAAATACCAATGCAGTTTAAAATCTAACACCTAACCATTCTTTCACTTCTTGCCCAATACACCACCTGACATAACACGCTTACAGAATCCTACTTTCGTACAGAGAGGCCATGCTTTAACCACACGGCAGGGAGCCGGTACCTGGTCGGCCAGGGCTGCACAGGGCTCTGGGTGCTGAGCGGAGGGGCAGCTGTGCCTCCTCCAGTCCACGGCTCCGTTCTGCTCCGAATACCGCGTGCTGAGTGCGTCCAACGGAGAGCAACTGGGACCAACCGCACTGCCAAAGGAAAAGTTCACAGTGTGTGAGAATCTGCCCTTAGTCGCGCAGCCTACTCTAGTATATGGTAAGGCAGCGACAGTGACCTTTTCTTCAGCGCATTAGTTTCTTATACTGAGAATACTCAGTGAGAGCTCTTAACAATAAGAACGCAGGCCGCTCACCGCGGTGTCAACTGGATGACAACGAATTCCATCTCCAGGAGAGGCTGACAAGTACACACTCTCGACAGCGCTGTGGTCACCGCCGCACCCTACAACCGGGTGAGTCCAGGCTGGAGAGAATCTGACCGAGTCCTGTGTCGGCCAAGTCCCATGAAGGGACAAGAGCATGTGACTGAAAACCCCAACAAGACCACAGAAACAGACCGAGAATCCAGAGAACAAAGTACTGGACAGGGACTCAAGAGTACTGAAAAATATAAAGAACCAAATTCACATTCTAGAACTGTGAAACTGTACCACAGAAATGAAGACCTCAGCAGACAGAAACTGGGTCAGAAGAAAACAGACTGGTGAACTATGAGGAAACACACACGGAAAATGCAAAGTAAACTGAGGACTAGAGGGACACAGGGACACGTGTGAGCACTGAGCACTCGTGTCTCAGCAGAGGGCGCACAAAAGCGTGCAGCTGGAGAGCACGGCTGGAACGTCTCTGAAACCAGAAGGCAGCAGGCTTCAGAAACAAGCAGCGGAATCCCTCACAGGAAGCTACTCACGTGCCAGAGGAAAGCTGACACCAGGGAGCGACAGAATCTCCACAAGCGTTGGGGAAAATCGTGTTCCCGTCAGCAACACCACGACCGACACAGCAGAGGTCGGCCGTCCTGAGTTAAAACACAATCTGGATGAAGCAGTTACTGGGGAGGTGACCCCAGGAAGCCGAAGCCAGGAATGGAGAGAACCAAACAGGCCAGAAGGAGAGATCGCTGTTAAGTGTCCAGGACAAACCTGTGTCAAAGACCAGAGGTCATACCTGCTGGCCTCTAAGGCTTACGCTTACCCACCCAGAGGATGAGCGTCCCCATCAGTTGAGGTCGACCCCTGGCAAATGCTCTCTCCTGCCCTCGGGGAGATAGGTGCTTATCTGGGGGCCCACAACACGCTGTCCACACCCCAGAATCAGCAGGGGTCCTGAGGCAGAGGGTGGGACAGCACAGGTGAGGGGTGCTCAGAAATCACAAACCATTTCATATGATTTGCAGCAAAAACGGGAGCTGGGATGAGAGGATATGATACGAGGCACGAGAGGCACCAGGCCAGAAGGCAGTGAAACCATAGTTTCAAAGTGCTGACAGAAAGTAACAGCCAACCTGGAATCCTAGACGAGCAAGAGCAGCTTTAAAGTGAGAGCAAAATAAACACTGTTTCAGATCAAACCAGGTAAACTCATCGGTGGCAGAGAGAACAAGAGGAAAGTGTCCAGTTTTCTTCAGTTAGACGGAAAGGGTCAACAGTGTCACACACGGGAAGGTGTGGAGGACAATGGAACAGAAACACAGATGACCGGAGACGAGTGGATGCTCCTGTTGCAAACTTAATGCGAATTCTGACTTACGACGAAGCACATCTTAAATCTGTTATACTGCAGTTACTTCAATAAAATTAAAAAATAAAAAAGGAAATAACTAAAATTTTAAAAAATAGCAATAAAAGATTTCATGAGATTTAAAACATAGAGAAAATACATGACCACTACTGTGTACACATCAGGAGGAGATAAATTAAGTGACAGAAATCTAAAGAGCCTCAGCATTTGGTACAAGTGTATTAAGGTGAGAATAACCTTTACGGTGACCCTCAAAAGGGGGTGGGGGCGGGGGCGGGTGGGATCATGTGTACGTAGCAAGGCTAACAGACGAGGACAATGAAAATCCACCCACAGCAGAGGTGGCACAAGTAACAAATAGCAATGTGGTGGGCTTCAGAGTCAAATACATCAGCAGTTAAACTAAATGACTTTAAAAAACGCACAGACACTTCTGTTCCAGCGCCCAGACACCTACTTGGCAGCAGGACTTTTCCCGGCGTGTTTCTTGTGCACCGTGGTGAGCTGCAGCGCATCTAGAGTGAAGGCGGACAAATGATTTCACTAAACGCTTCTGCAAAAATCCAAAGGATGATGCTACTAATTTTATGTGCCCATAACGGTGATGACAGGCCACACAGAGCACTTCCAAGCATTCCCAACAGATAATTCCTTAAAGACACACTTTTCTCAGTGACAATGAACAACCGAAATTCCCGTAAGCATTCTCTCAAATGTGTTCCCCCTAATAGCAAACCAGTTTTGTCCAAAATTATGAAATGTGGGCATTTTACTGCAAAACCATCATGTTCAATTTCAGGCTTTCTCCATAACTATTTAAAAATTGAAGTGTCTCAATATTAAAAGAAAAAATCTTTCTATGACTATAATCAGCCCCCACGTATCACCCCACAGATACGTCTGTGTCTGTCTCCTTTAAGAAACAAAATCTCACAGACACAGAAGGCTCTTCCCACTCAGCCTCGCCTCTCAGAGGTCAACTGAAAACATTGTGAGCATGCGCTTTTAACATGTACAACCGTGCTGCATGTTTGGACAACCTACTGTTTTAACTGCCACCTAGCAAGCACATGCCACAACTGATTTACAGTTTTACTAATACGTAAAACATTTTGCCAGGTGTCTGTTACGCAAACAGTGTGCACAGAGCAGGGCTGCTGAGCAGCAGGATGAAATGAAGGACCCCCTGTCCCAACGCACAGTGTCAGTATCTATTCCCGCCAGCAGAGAACGGGTGCTCCCATGACCCCGCGTCCTGGGTGTCAGATGCGAAAATGATTTGTTGCTCTGGTGGGCGCTGTGGCCCAGGGACTACTCACTGCTTCTCATCTGCACTTCCGATTTCTCCTCAGGCCCAACACTGTTTCCTGGCCATTTCACATCCTTTTTCCTATGAACTGCCCACCTTTATCTTTTGTCCACAGTCCATGACTGATACTCTCACCGATTTTCAGGAGAATCTGTCTACGGTCTAGATGTAGTTTTATCTGCAAATGTTTTGCTTGCTTCCTTGTCTCAGATTAGGGAGAGCTCTGCCTTGCTTGAGAAAAACTTCTCTTTCCAGATCACCAACATTTGAAAATTTAAGTTTTACATTTTACATTAAGTTCATGTTATACCCGAGTTCTTATATACTGGAAATTTTTGTGCATGATTTAAGTACGATCTAATTACATAATACTTTTTAAACTGGAAAGTGAGTCCAATATTTTACTGAGCAACCTTCCTTTCCATTATTTGTAACACCACTGGTCACATTCCAAGTTCACACATGTCCTTCTCTGCTCCTGGTCCATCTGCCCATCTCTGTGCCAACAGGAAGCAGCAGGCAGCTGATTATGGTGAACCAACATTTACCTTCTTCTTGACTTGAAGCTTCTGAGCTGTCTTCTTTTAAGTGTTCTAGTATCTTAGAGGTCTTCAGAGAGGACTGTAAGTTATCTGTAGTAAGTATGCAATATTATTAGCTTTTTAGGAAAATCATCATAGATAAAGAGAACAAATGCAATGACTACTTCCCCCAAGGATGAAGACAGGGCAGGGTCAGCGGTAACAAAAACACTTCGACTAGCCAGGAGCTCTAAGAAAAGCAAGATGGCAAAGCACAAACACTGGCCTGGGAGGACCATGTCAATCAGCTCACCTGGAAGAACAGGGACCAGCTGCCTCACATCTGTCAGCCCCAATATGCTCATGTGCAAAATGCAGAGACTGGTATGGAAAGGCTTTTCTTTAAATTTCCCATTTGCTGCGGACTGTTAACTTTGTAACAGTGATGTCTGACAAGGTTAAATCACCACAACCTCTCACTGGCCACTCAGTGTCTGTCCTTCTATCACAGACTGGTGACTAGCACTAGACTTCTCCCCGGATTAAACACAAGACCTGTGGGTCCCAGGGTTCAGTGCTCTAAGTCACTCAGGAGTGTAACAGTTGTTCTTGTCTATCTCAGGGGAAAGGGCAGGGCTGTCATCCTTTCAAAATGAGATAAACCTAGACAGTACCGTGTTCTTGGGGACACAACACAGACCAGATGAGCATTATCCTAAGCAGACTGTCCACAGCCTCAAAACAAGGACTGTAACACAGTATTTTCATTTCACAACAATCTGATACCGATAAAACAAATCAACCAGGCTCTTGATTTAGCACGGCTCATGTAATTTAAATATTTCCAAGCTTTCAGGATGAGTTTTCTATTCTTTTTATACGGACTACTTACTTGGGTGAGTTTTCCTGGACAGGCTGTTAATCTGAATTGAAAGTTTAACTATTTTTCAATGCCTTTTTAGAACAGATGCTATTTATAGTCATTAAAAAACACTGATTCATGCAGAAAGCACTGATAAGTCTACACAGCTCTAAAATGACTAGGATTCTCTTTCTTAAAGAGCTACTGCTACTATCAGACATAAAATTAACCACCCGGCTGTATTCATCTTGTCTTAGTCAACCAGTCCAATAGAATCATTAATTCTAACTGCTACTTACCTCTTTAAAATAGCTCAGGCACACACACACACACACACACACACACACACACACACACACATGCGCACACGTGCTATAAAAAAGCACTTTAAAAAACTTTAAAAAAAACCTTTAAAAGTTAGCCTGTATAATACCCAATCATAATTTGTTTTGCTTTTTTTTCTTCTATTTCAAATTGAGGAAATAAGCATTTTCTTTCTTTTTTACGTACAGGAAAACATGGCTTTGTTGAAAACAGAAGGAAAGATTTGAAAAAAAAAAAACAAAACAAAACACAGCCCCTTGCTACAGGTAGTAGACATTCTCTTAAATCATGAGTCAATGGCACTGGCAAAATATTTGTGGAAAGTAGAAGGCTGTGCCGGATGGTATAAAACTAAACACAAAACAGATTGTGATGCGGCTGAGACAGGAAGGAAAACCCGCTCTACACACAGGAGGGGCCCAGGAGCTCCTCGTGAGGCGCCGTTGCGGTTGCGTCTTAAATGGGTTCTAAAGGCCCATTTAAAATTCTTAATTTCTCAATTTCTCCCCAAACGTATGACCTACCATTCAGATTAACTAGGAAACTGTCAGCGTAGAGAACGAGGCACACATGGGCCAGGAGTGGCAGGGCACTCCAAGCCACGCTGCACCTGCCACAGCTCGAGCCCAGAGGGGAGAAAGGAGGCGAGGGTGCTCGTTCAGGGCTTGAATATCACCCCAAACTTTCACCTTGGGAATAGGGGACTGAAAATCAAGTCATCCCTGAGAGAATCCTGGGACAGCCAGCAAGGTAGCATCGTGCACCTGTGAGCCAGTTCTGTCGAGAACTGAAGGTCCAGTACACTTGCAAGGAGCAGAAACCCTTGTCCAGGAGTCGGTCTGTTTTGTCACCCAGCTTGTATATAGTGCTGTCAGATGACAGGGTAAAACTCATTTTAAAAATGCAGCTGTTCCTTGAGTGTGCGCCACTCACTCAAGACTCTCACTGAAAAAGGACAACCCCACCCAAGAAAGTCAAGCATGAGACAGTGATGGCGGGGTCCGCGGGGGAAGGGGCGCTTACTGAGGCCGAGCAGAGGGTCTTTTGACAGGGACTGGAAAAAGCTGTGCACTTTCTGATTCTGCAGAAAAGCTTGTGATGAAGTTGAAAATAGCTGCCTGGATATAAAAAGAAAAGAGATCTGTTAATGTCACATACAATAATCTACAAGAGTCTCAGTTTAGATTGTAAAGCAAACTGAAGTGGCAGTTTAAGTCAGGCATAAAATGTGCTTTTTTTCCTAAGAAAAGAATATTATCCCTTAATGCATTTTCTATAGGAGGAAGTGAACACAATCTAACAAGACTTTTTTGTAAGAGCCTAATAAACAAGTTTAATTTTATATAATCTAGTGGTAAGGTTTCAATTCTGGCAAAAAACACAACCCTATTATTTCATATTTCAGTATTTTGCCAAGGGATCCAACAGCTGACTTTCTTCTCAGGTGTAACTTATCATCCCACTCTGAAGATAAGACGCTGGAAAGGTTAGGGTCCTAGACACCGGGAATACAGCAGTAAAGTTAGTGACAAATGTCACCACATCCCCAGGCACCACTGACGATTCACTCCGAGGTGCACCATTCCATGGTGCTAAGCTGTTGTCTTTCAAAAGCAGCTCTTATATTGCATTTGTGTGCAACTGAAGGTCCTCTTCCAAAAGGGACTCCACAACAAGGGGAAGTTTATTCATGGGGCTGAAAGCTGAAGCCCCTCACAAGCTACCTACCCTGTCACCTGCATTCTTCACAGGGAAACCACTGATCCTGCAAGACTATGAGGCTCAGTAAGTTAAACTGTCACCTTGCTCAACATACAAAGCTCCCTTCTAATTATTCTCGAACATTTTCTGACGGCTCATTTAACATTGTTAATTTCTCCCAAGACTTACGACCTACCACTCAGATTGACTATAAGATCACAAAAAACCATACCAACAGAAGATCCTTACTGGGCCAAAACAGCTCTGGATATTAAGCAAAGTTGCTTCTTGGTACTCAATGTGGAGGTAAATATGCCATAGGAGACTAAGAGGAGAAATGAAAAGATGCAGAAAAACTGAGATGAAACATACGGGCGGTCTGAACACATGACCTAAGGTTGCGATGAAAATTCAACAGCAGTGGGGAAAGCTTTTGTTCACTTAGAAGTGGTGCAAGCTCGTTGGCCAAAAACATAGGCATGTCTTTTCATCAAGGCTGGAAGAGTCCCAAGAGAAGCTGAGCACCACCTCTGACTCCTGGTGAGTTATGAGTCCACTCTCAGGACACCGAGCTATGCATTCAAACCGCGTCACTGGGCGTTGATCAGACTAAGTCAAGGTTCATTAATGCACAACCGCAAGATGGCAATTATCAAATAATAAATCAAAGAGGCTACAAGCGGCTCAGTAAACTTACATTTGACATGACAAGAGTCGTCCGACCACAGATGTACATTTCAATGCCACATTTTCATTTTTAGAAGTTACAATTTTAGAAGCCAAATGCAGGTCCTGCACTAGTCGAGCTCCCTTCACTTGTAAAGTCATCCCCGTTCCTTACTCATGCTTTCCACCCTCTTTTATAATTTACTTCTTAAGCAACATGGATGATGCTAATCTAAAATTTAAACTGAGAATGAAGTCTGCTATACCTTATCGTTGTTGGTCTTCAGACCACAGGCTGTCCACGCAAATGAATCCTTTTTAAAAAAAATGTTTACAAAACATAATTTCAGAAGAGAAAAAGTCTTTTCTTAGCAGAATACAGAATCATAAGAGGGAAGATTAATACACCATTTACATAAAAATGTAAACATGGTCAGTAATGACTAATAAGGCTCCCTGCCTTAACAAGTAACTTCTGTAAACCAGTGAGACCAACAGAAAAGCGGGAAAACTGAAAAGGCCACGACAAGAAAGCGCAAGTGACCAAACAGACTGAAAAATGAGACAGGCGGCTTCCTTTTTCAGTGGGCACAGAGGAGAGAGAATACTTCATCTGCTGAGACGTGCAGAGATGGATACTGTGTGTCGTGTTGTCACCTCTTCAGAAGGAATGTGAAAATACAACTTATTTTGATGTAGAATTCTAGGAATCTAGTCTTTCTACAAGTAAAAAGACCTAAATAGGTAAGTGTATCCAAGTGTGTTAAGAAACTGATACACGTACATTCCTTGTCACACTGTCTGTACCAGCTTTAAAATTTAGAAACCCGAAAGGGCCACAGACTATACCATTAATTTAATTATGGTATGACTGAAAATGAAATATTATACAGCAAAAAGATACAATCTATTTGCGTGTGCAAGCAGGACCTTAAGTAACACTGTTTCAGTGCTGTTCAGGAAACAGAAAGCAATCCATTCTGGCTGAAATCTGGCTGAAACCCATCTGTGTGGAGTCGGCACGCTCTCCCATGCCTGGTGCTGTTCTCCGAGGATTTGTTTCTTCCACGTCCCAAAGACGTGCACGCGCAGGTCTCTGTCGTGTCTGAGTGGGTATGCGTGGGGTGATGGTGATGGGAGGGAGTCCTGTCCAAGGCCGGACCCACCATGAGCTTTGGGCTGCCGGGATGGGCTCGAGTCACCCCATACCCCGAACCGAGTAAGTGCGTTGGAAAATAAATGAATACAAATGACGGCTAATATTGAGTGTTTTGGGTCTTCACTGAGAATTGGGTGATGTTTTGTGACCAGAAATGTGCTGTAAGAACTTAACTGTTGTTTATATTAAGTAGTCTAAGGTCAAATGGGTTTTGTTACATGGTGTTTTGCTGAAAGTCAGTTGCCAAGAACCTACTGGCAACATGAAGTGAAGGTTTTCTGCACTGATGCGTTACCATGTCCGATGAAAAGAGCAAGCGGCAGGAAGTGTGTGCGGGATAACTCAGTTTGCAGAGCAGAGGAAATGAACACCAACACACAGGCAGAGGTGTGCGCGTGCACAGGACGTTTCTCAGAACTTCTAGCGACTAGACTTGGAGGCAGGGAGAGGAGGTGTTTTCACTGGCCTCTGCGTCCTTCACACGTGGCTTCAATGACACCATCATAAAAAGGCTGTCTTCACACACGCTGTGAGGGGAGCCCTAAAAGCTACAAGAAGTCAGACACATTTCTTGTGATCTTGGTCAAGAGCCAGGTTTTTGAAAGTAGCTCCTTGTAGAAATAGTTTTTCCTTCTAAAAGCCTCAAGCTTACAGAAAAGTTGCAAAAGTCAGAAGATTTTTTTCCTGAAATATGAAACACTATCTGATGCCCCAGCAGCCAGTAAGACATCAGTATTTCCTGCACAGACATTCGCCGACAACCAGTATCAGGATATTAACAGCAGTAAATGATGATTACCTAACCCTCGGACTGCATTTAGGTTTTCCATCCCCACCCAAGTGTCCTTCGTACCAGAAAGACCCAGCCCAGAGTCCTCACTGCGTCCACGACTCTCCTGGCTGCGAGAACAGGCGGGCACGCCGTGGAACGGTAACTGTGTGGGTCCGTCCGCTGTCTCGTCACCGGCAGATTTGTGGCAGGGGGAGAGCGGGTGGCATGTGTGCTTTTCTGCAGCCTACTGTGTGCGGGCGACTCACCCCTCGCTCACCAAGGTCCTTTTAGTGGAGCGGGGTGTCTGTCGGGCTTCCCACGCTGCAGTCGCTCTCCGTCGATGTATAATTAATAAGTACTATTCTGAGGCGGTGTGGGAAAGGACTGATACTGTAAATAGCCTGGTTCCTCAAAAGTCAAATCTCTTCCATTATTTATTTCACATGGACTTGTGGTTTCCTCGTCAATATCACTGCTGTTTATTTTGCTGTTCCAGATGTGCCCACTAGCACCCCTCCAAGCTGGCTTCCGTGCCCTTTTATCCTCTACATCATTCTTCGGCTCACCTGATACTTCCCCTGCCCCAGCGTCTCAATCAGCTTCCCCACCAAGGACCCCTGGTTCCCGTCACTGAAAAACGGTGTTAGAAATCAAACTCCAGACACCATACCCGCTGCTCCAGACCCTTCCAGTGAACAGGCAGAGAACTCGTGTGCACACAAACAGCACTATTTATCCATTATCTTCAACCAGACACTCGAGGGTCCAGCCTGGTTTTCTTCTTTCTAAACTGCAATTTCCTTCTCGAACAGAGAAACCTGGTTCTCACTGTTCTTAATGTAATTAGCAATTGATTATAATTAGGTGGACTCCCCCGACCCCAGGTGGTAATCTCTCCCATTATCCCTGCGGGACAACCACGCACGTGCGCGCCTGAGACGTGCCGGGCTCCGACCACCACCGCCCGCGAGCTAATGGCATCCTGGCCCGCCTGGCTCTTCCTTCTCTAGACTCCAGGGCACACCCTGCAAGCCTAACACTGCTGTCCACCTGCTCTGTCCCACTGCATGGCTTAGGAGTCAACGGTTCAAGAGGACCAAGGGAAAGAGGACAAGAGCTAAGCCGACTCTTTAAAAAAGACAGGCATCCAAAGAACTCGGGCACAACTACACTACAGTTTAGCAGTATCTCCTAGAGCACATGACACTTGACGAGATGACCCTGGAACAGTAATGGCAGACTGATAGGACGACAAGCATCTTCCTATGCCTAGGAGTGTAGGACAAAGCCATATAGGAAATAAGTAATACATGAAAGAATCAATTCATTATCTAGAAAGATAAATAAATTTATAGTCTAAAATCACTGGGTGTAACAAAATGAATTCCAAATCAATAAAAAAAGCAATGAAAAATAACAAAACAATCACACACAAATTGCATTTCTAAAGAGGAATAACTTTTCTTCCTTTTCTGGGAATAACTTTTTTTACTTTTCTGAACTTTGCTTATAGTGTACTTCTTTTTAATATCAAGTAGAATTTGATTTGTTAATTGAGTAGTATTACAGCAAAGCCAAAAACAACTAAAAGGGAAAAATGTCAGTGTAGTTATTTGTGTAACTGTCTTCTTTTCACTACTTTTCTGTATTTTCCAAATGTTCTACATTAAACACCTGTTGGCTTTTCCTTCAATTTCACAGAGAAATAATAACAATATACATTATCACACAAGTTTAAGGTATACTACTCAATGCTTGATTTATATAGTTTATATACGTATCAAAACCTACATTTTGATTTATATTCATATAGTCATGTATATGGTGAAATGATGACAATGGGTTCAGATAATACCCATCTTCTCATACAGACACAATAAAAGAAAAAGGAAAAAACTGTCTCCTTACTCTCTCAACAACTTTGTTCACTACAATCACATGTTGGATTTATCATGAAAGCCAAGCCCCTCTTTGTGGCTCATGTGACGAAGGTGCAGGCCATGAAAGCGGCAGACCCAAGGTCAAGACCCGGGGAGGGTGGCGGGGTGCGGTGCAAAAATAACTGAATGTATGACTTGGGGCAACTCTGCATCTCAGGTGGCTGAGGGGCAGGTCATACAAAGCCCAAGCCCAGATCTGAGAGATCCCGGGCTGAGGGTCAAGATGAGTCTAAAAGGAAATAAAATTTAAAAGTCCCAAATTATCTGAAATGGAGTGACTCTGTATCACACAGTTAGTGTATTTCCGCACTTTAAATCGGAGCAGCACAGCCGTGGAATTCTGAGTGTACCGGTCAGCGGCATGGCCTTAGGTAGGGAAGTACCTTGGTTGGCATGCGAGGCCAGGCACCAAGCACTGTCAGGAAAGAGGGACAGCGCGTGTCAACGCCAACAGCTCACCCTCGCCAACTCCTCCAGTGCGGAAGTCCACACCCCGCTATGACAGCGGCAAGAGCTCCCTCCAAAGCCCCTTCAGACAGGGGCTCTGAGGGCTCATGACCTTCCACAGCTTGCTACTCATGTACTCCCCTGACGGCCGCCCCTCAGAGTGAGAATGTGCGCTTCCGCACGGCGCCAGGTGAGGTGAGTAGTGCAGGTGACTTCGGAACCGGCTCCTCGCCCGGTTCACCCCAGCTCTCAGCTAGTCTGACCCCTGGATGCTCCCGCCACCATGCCGTCCACCTGGCCGCACCCAGTTCCTCCCTCTTCCTCTCAACCACTGTGCCCTCGGAGGCCCCCATATTCAGGCTCCTCAATGAACAGAGCCCCCCCTTATTCATTCTGACCTCAGCATCCTGTCAGGCGGGGGCGCACGTGTCCCCTCTCAAGCCTGGGCAGAGGGTGGGCGCTCCTCTGAAGCTGCTGTCCAGTCACTCCCCGCCATCTCACCTGGACTAGCCACGTGCCAGTCGCAGCCACCTTTCCCACTCAGAGGTTCCGGCTCCGGCACACTGCTCCCCTCCTGCCATCCTCCGTCACACCCGCAGACGCCGCAGGCCAGGCCCACACCAGGCCCGGCTGCCTTCCCCAGGGACTTGCTCTACCTCTGATGTTACTCTGTCATCTACTCCCAGAGGCACACGCTGGACTCGCACAACGAAAATCCTCTTTTACCCACCAGATTTCCACGTCTCACCATCAAGGAGCAAAGCTGTCCCAGCCACAGCCCTTGAGCGTGCTTACTGGGGTCTCCAGTGCATTCAGTGACATGCATCACTGCTCTCTCCCTGGCCCAGTCGGCCTCCAAGCTGGGCCAACATCACTTGATTTACTCACTTTACTTGTTACTGCAAGGCTGCAGTAAGTTATTTAGCATCATTCCTCATCGCTCCTCCGGAAAGTCCTCAGAAAGGAGTGCAGGCAGTAAGTGCCCCAAACCACATGCCACCTCCAAGCCCATAAAGGGCTGTGCACCTCAACAGCCCCTCACTGGGACGTCTCACCCCAGTCTCGACACGACTCTGCCGAACGACCTGATCATGCCCTCGATGCTGGTTCCCTGGCCAGTTGCCACCGCTCTGCTAGGCTCGCCTGCTTTCTCTGTGAGTCACACTCACGTGTAACAGCTACACTTCTTCCTAACTCCCCTTTCCCCGTCATCATCCTGCCACGTCCAAGGAAATCCCTATCTGGGAAGGGCCTCCCTGCATGGCCCGATGGTCGGGAAGACTGAACACCATGATCTCAGCCTCACCTGGCCCCCGAGCGGTCCAGCTGAGCAGGCTCCCCTCCCCACGTCCTCCTCCAAATTCCCACACAGCTCCTCCCAACATGTGCTCCCTGCCCAGCCTGTCCCTTAAGCAACTCTGCTGCTTCAGAGAAAGTGGGAATCCATGGGTCAAGAGACCTGCAACTTCCCACCGAGAAATGAGGAACCCTGCATGCAGCCACACGCATCCTGCCTGCCCAGGAACCCCGTGTGGCATCCTGTCCCCGGTGCCCCCATGACAGCATCTCTTCCTTTCTCCAGCAGCAAGCCCATGCGGTTCCCTCAGGAGGCGGCACCACTGACTGGGCACCCCCACTGCTCGGAGGGGCTGCCTTCCATTTTCCCACCCGTTCACCTAATCTTACTCGACAGCCAACGAAACACCTCTCAAAAGTTGCGCGCTTACATAGGAGTGTCTTTGAATATTTTATGGAAAAAATAAGAGCACTGGCTGAATATTTGCATTTTTAGAAAGAAATATTTATGGTATCAGAGAGCTAAAGAGTACAGTGAGAAAAGTCATCGGTTTGGTGTCTTACTGTGACACCAGACCAACGATAAAAAGTCCATTCTAAAAAGTACTCCAGAGAAAGAATCTCTGTGACTTCAAGACCCCACTTTAAGTCCTCTGAACAGTGGGCGACCCAGTCCTCTGAACAGTGGGTGACCCCTGTGACAGTGTCAGGGAAGTGGTTACCTTAGGACGGACTCTAGATCAGGATGTCGTCGCTCTTCCCTTTTCAACGAGCCCTGACTCAGGGCTCTTAGGATGGTCTTGTCAAAAGTCTCTGAAGAGAACTCGTTTGGAAGCTAAAATGAAAAACAGCAGGACCAATGTTAAGCTTCTTACTAAGAGGTGTGTTAGAAACCAGAGGCGGAAAGGGAAGATAAACATCCCCTGCTCGGTAGTTGTCCCAGAACACCTCCTTTTCTAAACTGTCAGGACAGAGCCCTCGCTCGGAAGTAGCAGGTCTCTGCACTGGACACACAGGCTGCCATGTGGGTAACCTCGGGGCCCCAAGGAACCTGCGCGCCTGCGTTCGCCCCACGCGCCACACACCCACACACACGTCCTGTGCCGGGTGGAACGTCTCATGCGACACAGCTCGCACTACTTTTATTCTGCGAGTGCTCCCTGCCTCGTAGCCACCACTTGCGTGCCTCCTGCTTGCATCTGAATCTCAGGTGACGTCAGAGGACCCACATGCCACACTCTGTCAAGAACTGGGTGTAAAAGACAGGCAGCGACTAAAACGCTCCATCTCGCTTTCATTAGAAAACAATGATTTAGCAACTGCTTCTCCACGGAGATGGAGAAGCCGCCAGAACAATGTACAAGGACTCCTCCCCCCAAAAATCATCCCGTGATCAAGACAACTGTGAAACTGAATGATTATTCAATTCCTAATATTATTCCTAATATTCCTAATATTATTTGTAAAATAAACTTTGTAATTCTTTCAAGAATTCGAAGTTTTAAAATCTGACTTCAGATTACTAATCCTTGTAATTAACTCCCAAATCACTGGTACTTAACAAAAACTAACAGAACAGCGGACATAGTATCTAAGAAGTCACAGGACTGTAATAACCTATGCGACGTTGATTTACTGGTTGAGCTTTAATTTGAGAAACTCAGTGAGGATTCTTTTTACAAATAAGCACTTGAGTCAACAATTCAGAAATGGGAAATTTAACAAGGCAGCGTACAGAATGGGATGTTGCTTCAGAGACTTGCCCTGACTGGCTCACGAGCAGGCACCCGCAGACTCTGCTGCCCGCCTGGCCCCACACACACCCCGAGGGTCATGTGCCCAGACCACTGATGGGAAGAGGCGAGTTCTGGATCTACGCATCTCCCGAAGCAATGATGATCCATTGTAACACTTACACTCTGACATTATCATTTTAACTGCACCGCATCCATTTTAAACACACTTCCGCTGAGTATCTGCACACAGCTAAAGAAAAGAAACTTCAGTGGGGAAGTCTACTTCAACTATCAAATCATGAAGGAGTCCTCTAAACACACAAAGGCAAGACTATTTACATTTCACCTCGTCAATAAGCGCTCACAAGACTGGGCAGAGTTCAGCTAGTTAGTAGTCATCGGTGTGTACAAAATGATTTATTTTCCAATGGTTTTTATCTTCTATTTCCAGGGACTCTTTCTAGTGCCAAAGGAAGGCATATTTACTAAAAACACAACTTTCAGCCATGTCTCTTCTCGTCCAGGCACTGAGTCTTCTCGCCCCTCAGTCTTCGTCCCAGCACACCCCGCATGCAGAGCCGGCTCAGCCCCAGCACAAGCTCAGAGAATGGGAAGGCACTCACAGCTCGCCACTGCAAGCTCTCCTCTAAAACCCATGAGGCCGAAGGAACAGCCAGCTCCAGAAATCATAACAATCTAGTTTCTGTAACACTTCTCGCTTGTTTGCTCATTCATTGCATCGACGAGTTTCCCGACTTTCTGTCCCACGTACTACGTTAGGTATTGTTGGGGAGACAGCAGTGACAGGAAACAAAGCGCCACCCCCAGGAGCGTCCACTCTGGTAAGGAGAATCCAGGTGTCTCTGGTCTGGAGCTGTAAGGGGCAGGGGCAGGGATTGTAGGACAGAAGCTGCCCTTTAGGTGGGAACAAAGGGCCTGACAGCCTGACAGTGAGCCTCAAGCTCACTCCCCCATGGTAGAGCAAATTCTTAAGTAGCTGGGTAGGCACTAAAGTTCAAGTTTGTTTGTCTGTACAGGTTTCAAAGGAGAGGATTTTTGCTCTTAACTTTTGGAGATAATTTTAAAAGAAGAATTAAAAAGGGAAAAAGACATGGCAAACTGAAAGAATATCTAACGATAGGCAACTGATTTCGGCAGAACATGATGCGGTCAATTATTTCATATGACTGGATCGGGCAGCTGGAACACTTTAGAGAAAACCATACATTCAAATGCTGGCTCCGCAGAGGGTCATCACTCACTCATTCTCAAGAGTCGTTTTCTTTAAATAACAGAGCTCCTAGCTTTCACTGTGTGACTGATGGAGCCATCCGCACAGAACACCTGAAGCTCAGGGAAACCCACTTGGGGGTGGGGTCAGTGGTGGAGGTGGCAGCTTCCAGTGAAGCAGCTGGCCTTGACAACAGTGGCAGCACGGGACCCCGTGCGTGGACTCCAGTGATGCACAGGTCAAGGAGGAGGAAGGAAGGGGAACTGGGCGCTCAAACACATAGAGCCATTCGTGATTACTGCCCTTACACTCTGATACGTCCATAGCAAAGTCAGAAGTCGGCAGAAAGAGACTTTAAAGTGTGTTTGGGGGGCGGGGTGAGCAGCCCTGAATTTTTCCAATGGACAGGACATTACCAGGAGCGGATTTCTCTCTGAGGCGCTGTCAGGAAAATGGCCGCACCCCAGCTCTCTTCTCCCTCACCACCTTGCATGTGACCTTTGGGACCTGGTATAAATGACGCGCCCCACTCCCCTCTTTATATGCAGTCAGGTCACTAGCTTGAAGGGGGTGCGGCATCTCAGGCCTGAGCTGCAAGTCTAGATTCATATCAGCTCAAGAAGATGGGAACCCGAGTGGTCCCTCATGCCTTCACCCCCGACAGCACAGCCGGCACCCCGACCCTGCACAGAGCTCAGCAAGCTGCTGACACAGGCTCTTCCAGCTGTAAGAGTGAACGAAGACCCACACGACCTGAAGAGAATGTACTGATGGTGACAAGTTAAACAACAAACTTAAACACCAGCACTGTCCTGAAAATTTCAGTAACTACATCACACCTTTACCCAAGTTAGTAACTGAGTTGGAAAGGGCCCCTCTTTCTGAATTCCTACCTTAGCACCCTGTTAACAAAGACATTTTAAAACACCTCCTTTTTGAGAAAACTCATTTGCTGCCTAACCGTGTAAACCTACGGCGAGAGCGGAAGAGCATGGTCTCTGACACCTCGCACGCCTGCAGGTCCGCCTGAGATGCTTCCTTCCTCCTCCCTCACCTCAGCGGGCACGAGTCTGCCACTGCGGGGCTGGAAGGGACCTGGGGTGCAAAGAAGAAAGGGGGCAGCCTCCAGAAGTCCGGGAGGAAGAACAGAGCCCAGAGCCGCGGTCGAGGGCAAACAAGCCGCCTGCTTTCCAGGCCGGCTGCTCTGGGGGCCCTTGACTCAGCCGCCACCAAACGTCTTGGAAAGGAACGAGGAATAAAGTTCTCTCCCCTTCTCAGTGTGGAAGAAATCCCTTCATTCCTTCCTCAGAACGGCAACACAAAGGCAGAACACATATGTTAAGAACCACAAGACTTTCTACAGCTACTGTCCACGGAGAGCTCTAAGCCACCTTTATATATGTTTTAATTTTCCTGGGGTTTGTTTTGATACTGAGGTTTTTGGATGCTATATACTATGTAAAAATTACTTTAACAATAAAATCTATACTTTTACCTTCAGTAGAAATTCCTGTAGTTCTTGGTGGGTTTTTGTTACTGTTGTGACTGAAAGATCAGACCAATTTACCTGATTTAAAAAAAACACACATATTATATGGTTATTTCTTAGGCGGGACCTGGATAGAAAAAGCCATGTGTAAAACAAAGGGCCTTACTTAAATTTTAAGAACAATTAGAAGTATAAAGCTAATCTGATATTGCCATAAATTCTTCAAAATTATTAAAATTAACTTCACAGTATGTCTACTCAAATTTTAAAAATAATTTTAAGTGACTTTTTAAAATAAAAAGCAGTCTTAAAATAATATTGCTATGTTTTACAAATTTTTCAAAAAGGAATATCCTATATTCCTTTTCTGTGAAGCAGCAGGGCCTCTAAAATGACATTCTGACAGCACAGAGCTATGTCCCAAGAAAGAGAAATTCCATTACCTGAAACTCAAGTATACCTTCTTCAAAAAACAACAGTTTAACTTTGCTCTTTCATAGTGCAACATTATATTTTTATGGGGATTTATGGTTTATGGAGAGATTTCATCTTTACCTTAATTCTATAAAATCCTATTAAGGTAGTTGGGGCAGCTATGATAACCTCCACTTAAAGACGGAGAGACTAAAACTCAAAACGGTTAATTTACTTAGATTTGACCTAAGTGACGCAGAAGAGCTGGAACTGAAATTTATTATGCCACCTTGCCTCTAGGATGCTTTTAATTCCATGGACTTGATGGCAGTCCACTATAATATCTAGGTACAATTATTTCAGCTAAACAAACACTTCGACTATTATCAACTATCATCTCACAATCAGATACTTAAAAACACATAGAATTTTAGCAACCCCCAAAACAAGCATCCTCCTTAACGGGTTTGTATCTTAAGAGGATTTAACCACTTGAATGTCTACTGACTACCTGTGACAAACAGTTTTCAGGGGAGGGGATGCAGGTGTGTGGAAGACAGCCCGGATGGTCACTAGCTGAACTCTGTCTAGCGCAGGCGACAGACGAAAGCACATGAATGTATAAGGAGTTCCGCCAGTGAGTGGCACGCCAGAGACAATGGCAGAGCAGGGACAGGGCAGGGCAGGGCACAGCATGAGACTGGCTCCCAGAAAGACCCTGAGGAGGGAGCATCTGAGCCTGCATGTGAGCAGAAGGGCCCCTGGCAGTGCTGTCATCCAGGAGGATGGCTCCCCAGCAGGAGGTCAAGAAGGCCTAAGAAAGGAAGGAGCTCTGAACTCTAACCACAGGACAGTGGTGTGGACCAAGAAGGCCAGACCTTGTGCCACATGTTAGAAAACAGGTGAAACGTGTACAGATGAAATCTGCAAATTGCGGTTCTTTCTCCTGTAATGCAGAAGCCAGAATTTTTAAATTCATTCAACAAAGGTACTAATAAGCAAGTCAGAGAAGGTGAAATGACAAAGATGAAGATTCTTGGTCTCCATGAGGTGACAACCTACTGGAAAGAAACAGCACGTAACCTGAATAAGGTAATCTAAGAAAGTACGATGGTGGCATGCCTTGGAAGAACGGAAAAACACTGTTGGAGGAGCAGAAGTGACTCTGTGCGAGAGGTACAGCTGAAATTTGGCAAGAGGGACCTCTAGGGAAGAACTCAAGTGAGAAAGCACAGGGATGTGGTGTCAGCCCACGCAGCCACACGGCACATGCAGTCCGACCTCAGGAGAGGGCTAGTGAGCCTGGTGGGAGGAGCAGACCATGGGGACAAGAACCCAGTTTACTGCCAGCAGGAAAAGGAGATGCTGGGAGTGGCAGAGCTGGGCTCTGAGGCTCATTAGACAGCAGTCAGAGGGTGACACGACAGGAGAACAGACACAGCAGAAGAAGAGCACGGAATCAGGGAATAAACCCATGTGTCAAAAGAAGAGAAGGATCAGGGAAAACAATGCCAAGGAAAGATGACGCTCAGGATCTTGATTTTTTTAAATATTGGTGAAACTGTTTACTTTGCTTTTTAAACTATATTTTACCCCTTAAATCTAAGGCTCCTGTTTCTTCTTAACAAAATTGTCAGTCATTTTAATGTGATACATTTTTTAAAACTTGGCAAACTGTGAAGTATATTCTAAAAACAGGACATTCCCTTCATTAAAGCAAAGGTACACATATATAAGCTTTTCTTAAATTAGTCAACCTGTTAGTTTTTTCAAAGACCAATTTTTATTCTTTCAAAGAGATCGCGATCATTTCACATAACATAAGCGGAATCTTTGGTGGTAAGAGCAGCTTACTTTGAAGGTGTACTCCCAATATTTGTCAGCCCTTTTTCTCTGGACTCCTTTCAACATTATCTTCTCAATGTGTACAGCTGAAAGACAGAAAACATTCTGCTTGTTCTACAGAGACTAGAGAGACAGTAGTTACCTGGCGTACCACGGGCTTAACAATCAAGTCTTTATCTCCATCATCACTACCGGCCTGAAAGCACGAAATAAAACAGAAACCCCAGACGCGCAGCAATGTGCTGTCTGCCCATAAAGCAGTTTTTTTAACATCCATTCATTCAACATGCACACAGTCTATCAGGAGTTTCTGCTAAGCACCAGAGAGAAAAAAAGATAAATAAAAGGTGCTTCCAGTGAAGATTCTTTTTCTAGATGATAATCTTAAAAAATGTGTTCTTCAGATGACCACAAATACAGCACTTTAGGCTCATTCAATTATTTATTAACAGTAAGTGTGAACTGAAAGTATCTAGTTTTATTTTTAAAAGAAAACAACGTTCAAAAGTAATTCATAAAACTGATAACAATTTCTTTCCATTCAGGAATATAAAAATTGTTTTTGTCAAGTAAGACCTTTAATATCACATAATGGTAAACACAAACTTAACATTATGATGAACTATTAAGGTTCACTGTAGTAAATTTTTCACAAATAAGGATAAAACAGTAGTCATATATTGCATTAGTTACTTAACAACCATCACTCCAAATTGAACTAGATAAAATAATCAGCTTATTCATGAATAAAGAAAATATACAAGTCTGAAAACTATTCATTTTATAGCTCCTTTAATAAGGCTCCAACATAGGAAATAAATCCTTTACAAATTGAAAAGAGCCAATCTACTAAGCATAATATAGGACTTAAGGGAAAAAAACATACTTTGCTGCTCAGGGTATAAAAAAAGAGTAAGCAATGAAGGCGGTCCTAGCAGAGGCTGGCAGTGATGAAGATGATAAACGTGAGGGATTAAGTTAGTAAGTGACTCAGCAGACCAGATCTGCTGTTGGAGATGGCCCAGGAGATGGAGAAGAGGGGAGGACGCAATCTGCTTTAGAGGAAGAAATGAAAATAGATGAAGGCGAACACACAAAGTCACAAAAGTGTACAGGAAGAAATAATAGTTATGGATCACGGAGGGTGGGCAATGACAAGGCCTGAGGATAAGATACAGAAATTTTCTGGTGAACAGACATCATAATAAACTAAGATACCATTACCAGAGTTGTGTGTCAACTTTCCAAATTTAAAGTGTTTGGTGGCCTGTTTCTGGCCAGTTCCCTGACCAGTGGTTGAGAAATGTTGAGAACGGAAACAAAAGGAAAATCTCAGAGCCAGGTGAGAAGCCCAAAGGCCTCAGAACTGCTGCAGAGTAACGAAGGTCAAAGGAGGGCAGGTGGGGGGCTGCTGCTTTCCAATTCCAGTGTTCAAAAGATGGTGCTATTCAATAAAAATCCTCGTCTGAAGGGATCTGTGCTCCAAACACAAAGCAGCTCTACCTCGCAAACCATGGCAGAGGGCAGGGTCACCAGGGTGTGAGGAGCCTTGTTATCAAGTTGCACCTGCCGTGATCTATCAGGCTCAGGTGGAGCACAGCAAGATAAAGGAGCAGTGGTGAGAAGGAAGATAACAGGAGGCCCTCCAATCCCACTACTTAAAACTAAGAAGTACCTCTTTAATACATTTGTTTAAAAACTGGGAATGAAAGAAAAATCAGCTGGAGTTCCAGCTTTCAGTTGTTAGCATTCTGATAAGAGTTTATGTTTTTAACTAATGCTGTTTTTCAAAGAAGCTTCAGTGTCAAACCAAGCTCTGCTTTAGGCTGCTGGCACGTCAGTGGGTGTGGCAGCAGGTGATGGTTCAGGAGCCCTGCCCCGAGGGGACGAGAACTGGGAGAGTCTGGGACCTATGTGACGCTGAAGTGGCCTGTAACAGTGAACATTCAGACTCATCTCCCCTCTGTGAACATGAACATGTTTCAAAACAAGGTGACCGGGACTGGAAGGAGGGGCCACGTGGTCAGGTCACAGCTCCAGTCAGCACTCTCCATTTCTCCTTCTCAGAGGTAAACAGATTCCACAAATCGCAATGAGAAGAGAATATCTGAATTCACTTTTTTCCAAGGACAATATGTTTTCACTGCCCCAGCCCAGGCCTCCTGAAGATGCCGGAAGCAGGAACTTCTAGGAATGTCTGCACTAGGACAGAGAACTTCTGTAAAAATTTTTTTTTTTTAGAAAGAAAGGGAGAGGAGGAAGAAGCATTACTAAGGAAGGAAGGAAGGGGAAGAGGAACCACTTTTTTTTTACTTGTTGAAAAGTTCTCCTTTGGTAGTTCCCCACCCCCAGGTCACGAACCCAGATTCAGGGCCTTCACATGGTCTCCAACCAGGCCACCGGCTTAGTGCCTGAGCCACCAGGGTGTGCCTATAAAATGATTCTTCTCAGGAGGTGGGGAGCACCTTCACAGATGAAGCTTGGGGGCTGTGTTAAGGTCTTTGCCCTCCACCAGCAGGCAGGCAGACTTAAGACAAGGGGGCACTGGATCAGCTCCAGTTAGCACAGGTCGAGGCCGCAGGCCAGGCCCAGACTCAAGCCCAGTGGGAGCGGTGGCACCTAGGACCGGCAGGATTCCTCTACTCCAAACAGGAGAGCAGAGTTAATCAATAAAAACAGTCCTCTGCAACCTTCCCACGCACAGGAGCTTGAACTCACAAAAACCAGACACGTACCTTCTCGCTGGGCTCTGTGAGGCGCCACGGGACGTCCATCGTGAGGGGTCGGGGCTCGTTCCGCGGACCTGGCCGCCTGACTCTGTGCATAACCACCGTGCGCCGAGTCATTCTAGAGGGAAAGCGGGGCACACATTAATCAGCGCCACAGACGAAGAGCAAATTCCATAAAAATAAATGAGATTGACATTTTGTGCTTTTAATAACCACTTAAAAGCATTTTTAGAACTCAAATCAGTGATCACCCATTAAAGGCAGAATGACGCAAACTCTGAGCAATAAGGGAAAAAAAGCAGCATCAATATCTGTCCTCATTTAACAGTAATATTCTTATTATTTACTGTCCCAGTTTTCTTGGGACAGATTAAAAATTGCACATTACTATTCGGAATTGTTAATAATGTCAATTCTACACTCAAGTGAACCAGAATCAAAGGACCATGTTCAACAGACAGCACCCTTTACAACAAGCCCCCCTATGTAGGAAGGGCATTGTATGTTTTACATTAATTCTAACGTAATTTTTACTAATTACAGTCGTACCCCCTTTACTTGGTCTCACTTTTTGAGATTTTAGTCCCCTGTAGTCAGCTGTGGTCCAAAAATATTAGAGCAAGATATTCTGAGAGACAGGGAGAGACCGTATTCATAGAACTTGTATTACAGTATATTGCTACCTTTGTTCTATTTTAGTATTAGTTATTGTTGTTAATCTGTGTCTAATTTAGAATATAAACTCTGTCACAGTTACGTACATGAAGACAAACGGACTGGGTACCGACGATCTGTGGGTTCAGGCATCCACAGGGGGTTTGGAACTTACACCCCTGGGATAAAGGGCAGCTACTCTACTTGGTGTCAGTGACAGTCTAACAAGAAACCTTATTAGGAAAACGTTTTACTTCAAGACATGTCAACTCTCAAGAAGGCGCGTGAACAGCGAGTTTACTATGAACTTCACGGGACGCCAGTTGAGCACACCCAGGGACTCTGAATGTGTTTGTTGGGCCAATCACCAGTGACCCGGGCTGGCTTCCCTCTGAGGCCAAACGCTGTTTGCAGGAGCAGCGGGAGGCGTCACGTGTGCACCGTCACTGGAACGCTGAGTCAAGTATGAAAGTCTCGACACCTCCAGCACCACTGACACTGCAGCCCCAGCCCCCTCCTGCTCGGACTCTGCAAACACTGCTCACCACTTTATAAAACAGCAACCAATAACGTACTTTTTAAAAATTCTCTAAATGAACAAAGAGAAGGTCCTAATCATCCCAAGAATTCTAACTTAAAATACTTTATTCGGTTCGGGCTGCTGTACTAGTTTGGGAACAGAGCATCACACTGAGATCAAGTTAAGCTTCAGCCTTAGTTCCGTCTTCCTCTAGAAACCTGAGGGAGCAAGGACCATCTACACAGAACCACTTAGAGGAGAGTACAAACCTCCATGCCAACGTCCAACTTCTGAAATATCCACCATGACATTCACCAATCTGCAGTATTAGTTTTTTAAAAGGTGGACACAGGAATTCTTGTGTCCAATAACACAAGAGCATACACCTAACCCAGGCCACACACTTATTTGCTGCAAGTCATAAAACCACATTTGCCTAAGAGAGATTTCAGTTCTCAAAAATTTAACAAATACTTCAAAAATCAATATAAACAAAGCAATACAACAAATAGTTGTTAATTGGAAATAGTTTAGTTGACTAGGTCAACCATTTCTTATAGAATCTTTCTGTACCGCTCAAGTGGTTCATGAATTAAAAACAGCAGCTTCCTTATGCAAAAAAACCAGCAACAACAAAATTTTCACTAGGGAAATGCAAATCAAAACTGGATACCACATCACACCCATTTTAGGCCATTGAAAACACACACGCACTGAAACATGAATGGTGACAATATAAAATGGTGCAAACACGGTGAAAAACCCTACAGAGGAGTTCCTCAAAAAACCAAACACAGAATTACCATGTGATTCTGTAATTCTGCTCCTAGGTATATACCAAGACAACTGAAAGCAAGAATAGATCATTTGAATACCAATGCTCATTAGCAGAGCTATTCACAATAACTAAGAGGTGGACACAATTCAAATGCTCATTGGTTGTTAAAACAAAAAGTGGTCCATGGTCATCAATCACCTTCAAAGGACACAGTCCACATGCCCTAGATTCTAGTCCTAGGTGGGAGCAAGTGGGCGACGATAACCTGTGTGAACAACTAAAATGGAAATAAAACAAAATGCTTCTCCTCTCCTCCTGACTGCCTGCCTTCTTGCCTGTATTACTACCTGCACCTTTCCTTTACAAAAAAAAAAAAGTGGTATCATACACAGACCTGAATGATATTCAGCCTCAAGGAATAAAATTCTGCTCCATGCTACAATGTAGATGAATCTGGAGGACACTGTGCTAAGTGAAATAAGCCAGGCAGAAAGGATCCTGTATAACTCCACTTACACAGGGTATGGAGAGCAGTCAAATTCATAGAGAGGGTAGAATAATGGCTCCTGAGGGGAGGGAGGAATGGGAGCACATTGCTTAATGGGCACAGAGGTTCGGTGCGGATTAAAGGAAACTGAAGATGAGACGGAGGGTGGTACAGGTTACATAATAAAGTGAATGTAGGTAATTGCACTGAAAATGCTACTCAAAAAGGGCTAAAATGGTAAGTAAATCTTACGTTAAAAGCTTTACCAGAATATTTCAATAATTGCTTTAAAGGGAAGATATGGGCAAGAATGAAGGAGAGTAGGCAGGCAGGAAGAAAGAGGAAAAGAGAAGCACTTTATTTTTTCAGTCATGCACCCTGGCCCTGGGTCTTGAACCTAGGACCTTGGGATACATGTGGGACTGCACCTGAGGTTTACCAGCACGCTAGGCCACCAGGGCACACCCTGTATTTTAATAATTGTATCGTGCTGCCTCCACATATACTGAAGCAACCATGAGAAAGCAGTGCGCTTCACAACCTCATCTTTAAGGTGTGAAGTTACTTTAAGAATTCATCGTGACCAACAAAAAGCCTGCTAGAGAGAAAAGTAGAGTCAGCATTTTTCTCCAAGGACCTAAGTTCATTGACCACGAAATATCTCTTTTCTCCACGACCCCTAAGTCTCAACGTGTATCAATGCCAGAAAACCACTTCATTTAGAAACTACTGAAATATGCAATCACACCTTGCGCCTCCCACCTGCGGTCTGAGGCCCTCGTCCCAGAGACGTCTCAGGTGGAGTCTCAGGTGGTCTCTCAGGTGGTCGCTGACTTGGGTGGGGTGGGAACCACCGGTTAACGCATCTGACAGACAGCAATTAGACCTCTTTTGCTATTAAGTACTTCAATTCCCAGAAGAACATAATAGAGCTCACGTGTACAATTGGCATTTTACAGATTAGACAAGTGTCACGACCAATGACAATCAGAGAATTTTTCTCTCTTCAGATTAGGAAAATGAGTTTAAAAATTCTGAGCCTGCCAGACCTCGTCCAGGAGCAGAGAAGACTGCGTGTGAGGCTCTCCCGGCAATCTCGTCCCTCGCCTGGCCCTCCCAGAGCGCCTGTGAGTGCAAACCACCTGCCAGGCAGTCGGGGAGCCAGACACTCAATCCTCCAGAACGTCCTCGGACCTAACTTTGCACACGCGAACCCACCACCATCATGTAGTACTTGAGATTTCTTCAATGTGGAGAAAGTTTCTAAAATAGCCAAGCGGCCAACAGCCCTAAAAGAAGACTCTTCTGAAACGTACCAGGAGGACAAAGGTCACGATGGCCTCATTTTACTTTAAAGAGAGTCAAAGTGGGCTTGGGTCCACTTCAGCTAATCTAACAGGCGCTCTACAACATTCCTCTGGTGCTCTGGTGCTGGCTGTCAACTTGGAAACACCTCATTCTCTCTAAAAGGAGAAATGAATTTCTTTTTCAAAGTTAGTACACTCGAAAAATGACTTACAGAGTATTAGCATTAGCATATAATAATATTCGATTAAGTTTCTGTGGAAATGGCAGCCCCCAAATACTTAGATCCGTCTTTCAGGGGGAAGAAATCCAATCCCCCACTGGAGGATCTGAGCTGGCTCTACAGAGCTGTCTGACTGAACATGATGAACTTGGGCGGAAAGGCAGCTGAGAAACAGATAGCACAGCCCAACCAAAGTGACGCCTGGAATCACCCTCCAGCCTCTGCAAAAAGGCAAGTTTCTCTCTGGCAGGAGAAACGTGGCTGGAACAGGTACAAAGGCCGTGCTGGGACAGGCATGTTGTGTGCAGCCTTGCTGGAAGTGCAGGCAGGAGACGACCCAGCAAACAGGCGTGGCCCATAAACGCACTGGCCCCCTGAACGTGGGCGCGGACCCGGCAGCATACCACGTGGATATGCGCCCTCTTCACCACCACAGTCCGCAGAGCAGAACTGGCCTCTCTCTGCGAGCTTTGACACGACACGTGGGAACACTCAGTGGTTACCTGTCCAGGACGGGATGGATGGAACCGGGTGGCTGGAACATGATGAGGGAAGAAAAGAGCATGGTAACTTTCTATGTATTTTGAGAAACGCCTATGAGAAACAAGTTGAAATAAAAACATTCAAAGTGTGGATGTTACTGCCTTTTTCAGACTCTGCACTAGCAGGCCGCACAATGAGGGGAGATCCCGCAGAAAATGCTGATGTGGCCCCTACTGGGGCAGAGGGGGTAGAGGGTGAAAGACTGAGGGTGGCAGTTTTCCTTGCAAGACTCCCCTTGTCTGCTATTTCATCCTGAGCAGCGCCATCTGTAGCTGCTAGATGAAAAGACAGACACTGAAACGGGCCACCAACTACAAACGTAGAGAATGCATTGGGGAGGGGGTCTAAGGCTTTCCAGCCTAGATCAAAGCCTGGGATCCCCTGGCGAGGCCCATCTTCTGCTCTCTTCCCACAGAAGGGAAAGGGTTTCTTTGACCCTGGAAGTAGGAAGTTGAACTAGAAATCGCTACCTTCCTTGGCTAGTAGCCCCCAATCTTTCAATCCACACCAGGCCGTTTTGGATGAGGTGAAAAGAACACCCTTGCCAAGCATGAGTATGAAAGGATCTAGAGGGGGCACACCTCCCTCACAGCTCCACCCACAGGAGGCTAGCCAGGGGACAGAGGGGTCTTGGCAGAAGTGAGCCCTGGGCTCAGGAGCTGCTCAGCCAAGGCTTCCGAGATAGTGAGATAGAGCCACAGGCTCCACCCAGCAGAGAAACGCTCCCGACAGCACGCAGAACCTGAAGTGAGTTTAAGAAGGATCCCTGATAGTGATGCATAGGTTGGTAAATATTAGTGTTGGGAAACACACCATTAGGACTTGCGTTTAATGCCATCTGTTGGAACACACACCTTCCCAAACTAACAAAGCCACTTGGCACCACTCTATTATCAGGCATCCCCTAAGGAGCACTCTGAAAACACGAGAGCACTGTGGTCCAAGTGTGACCATGCTGACCTCTAGGACACTAGTGATTGCAATCATTTGATACAACAGAAAAAATCAATTAAGACTGTGGGGAAATGATGCTTAACCATCCCAGTTTAGACACTGGTAACACAAAAATTCCACAATTCTTCAGATTGTAGGTTGCTCAGCAGTGACCGAAGTTTTTAAAGATTCTGATCAAAAACACTCAACTCCCACCACCCCTCAAGTAAATGGTAAACTGAAAAGGAACAAAAAATGATCCAAACAATATTAAGTTTACAAGTGATTACTTTTTCATCCCATCAAAATACCACCTACATTTTGCAGCAATTTATGCAGACCCCTCCCTGCCAAACAAGGTTAGTTAACTGTAGAGAGTGCCAATGGTCTCATTTTGAAAGAGTAATTTATCAACACAGAGTTCACCAGCTGAAGATGTAGTTCAGAGCTATACTGTCCTACCCTTTTTTACCTAAAGGAGTAATTCTCTGTTTCCAAAAAATGATGCCGCACTACATAGCTGCACGTTTCTATAGATAAGCTGATAAGGGTAATTCAATGAAAGATTTTAAAAAACCACCTTCCATGTGTACTTGGTCTTAATGCAATTTATCATTTGGTATTTTTCAGAGTTATAACTAAAAAGCCTAAGAATAAGGTCATGCATTTTTGATATACGCAAAGCTGACAAAAGTGAGAAATGACGCTTGAGTTTTTAAACTTAAAATCTAGTGGGAAATACCAGTATTGCATGTTAAAAATAATTCAAAGAATCATAAAGTTACCAAAATGATAACACAGAATACACGTTACTGATATTGAGAGGCAAAGTATTGTATGAGAAGATGGCCACAGACAGGGGCAACTCCAGACATCAATGCTGAGAGCCAGAATGGAAGGATGCACGAAGAAAAGAGTGGGTGAAAGCCCTTTTGAGTCCAAGGACCTATCAGAGGTCAGCGTCCATCAGTCACCGCTTCAGGAAGACGTACCTGGCAGTGATGTCCAATAGGTGAGAGCCCCCTTACCAAAAGTCTCAAAAGAGAATGGTGTCTGCAAGAATGAGTAAATGATGATTCAGGATATGAGGAGAGGATTCTGGTTGTCAATCAAATCACTGTAACTAAGCTCCATGAGTCAAAGATTTTTTAAATCTATGATATGTTCTTGTTTAAAGTGTGACAGGGATTTGAGAGACATGCATTACAGGCACGTGCATGACATATACACACCCCCACATAGACATTCGTTAGTTTTACTGCGACCTGTTGAGAACCTGTTCCTTTCACCTGATCCTCTGTAATTCAACTTTTTAATCTCTTCAAGCTGCTGTGTTTCTTATTTCTGCTCAACCATTGCAGCCAAACTGTTACACACCAAGATCTCTCTTATTTACTAAGCATTTGAATATACATCACATATACATCACATTCCTCTCCACAACAGTTATACGCAATAAATGGTAATGATATCCCTATTTTACACTGAGCAGTCAGAAACTTGGAAAGACTAACTTGCCCAAGTGACCTTTTCAAAACCTAAAGTTGACCTCAAATAAACTGCTTCTTGAGTGAGCATGAAACATTTCTAATGAGCTGACATTTAGAAGGCAGCTAAAGGCCAAATGTGCCCTGGAGTGCAGGAAGAGCAGAGGGAAGTGCCAGGAGCCTGGCAGCTCTGCCACCTGAGAGAGACATCAGATGCTCCCATTTAGGGTCACTGTTCGCAGAGACTGGATGAAGGAGGCTTTTGTGACGAAGCACTGTGACAGAGTGCCAGCACGCACAGCCCATGGTCAAGAACAGTGTGGAGAAAAGTGAGGTTCAGTCTGAGCTGAGGGTAGCACAGGCCTTCTCTCTCCTTTTTTAATGAAAAAAATTTTTTTTTGCTTATTATTTTCAAGGAAAGACAAAAATATTAAGCTTACGATTACCTAATGCAACTATTTAAAAAAGGTATAAAAATATCCTTTAATTATCCAGACTCCAGTCTGTGCTCGGATCAACAAATTACATAACTTAAAGCTTTAAATTATAAAATAGCTTTCTAGCTAAATGTGAAAACAGGACCCAGTTTAAGTAGACTCCGGTCGCATGGGAAGCAACGACAACTAAATTCAAAGAGCATATTTTCTCCATTCCTGTCTTGAAGTCCAATATGAGAGAACATGTATTTTAATGACCTATGACCCAGAGAAATACTTCCTTTGGGACTTCTTTTCTCCATAGAACACCATATCTTTACAACCTAAGGATTAACAAAAATAAATGCCCCAAATAAATGTCTCAAATACAACCTTTTCGACTACCCATCCTGCCTAAACACCAAACAATTTAGAGATGGTAATAGAGCACGAAACAAACAACTCCACCATATGGATGTGTATTAAGTGAAAAAAAGACACCTGCTCTTGAAAACATTCAGGGAAAACTATTAGAATGTTTCCACCTTAGTGGAAAAGAAAAATGTACTAAGAATCACTGCCCAGAGAATTCATGTTCAAGACAATACCTGAAATATTTTGTATCTCATTTCATTAATTCAGTCACCATAGCCTCAAAACAAAGTCTTTGTCCCTATTGTACAGATTAAGACTGAGGCTGGGATGTAAGAAGACTGAGAAGACCACAGAGCTGGTGGCAGAGCCGGAACGGCCTCCACTGTATAGACCACCCCTGCAACACACTTTCTGCCCTACCCCTCACCCCTCCAAGAAGCAAACGACAAAATGCAGCTTTTTGAAAAGTATGTGTATGTATGTAAACTTAGTGAATTTGAAAAATATAACCTGCTTCCTCCTGATCTCCACCCACTCTCCTTTTACTATGGTGGGAGAACCCAAGTTCTCACCTGAGTAAAACCATCACATAAAGATGCCAGGGACCCCGGGAGGATTCCCAATGGTTCCCATTTGGAACTAAAATAATCCCTGCTTAACTCTGATGTTCTAAAAGTCTTTTTCAAAAGGCATTTATAACTGAACCCCATTTATTCTTTGCTACAAACCAACCTAAAATTTCCCTTCAAAGACACAGCTAGTTCTACTCACTCCTCCACTACCTCCCCAAACAAAAATTAACTTTTACCTGTAATTGCTACTATGTACTGAAGATCACAGTGCAGATGTTATTCAAGTTCTTTTCCCTTTCGCCCTAACAACCTCAAGTAAGGTGCCATTAGCCCCCTTAGCAGTGAGAAAGCTTGCTCAGACAGCCCCACAGCTAGTGATAGACCCACTTTTAAATCTCCCAGCAGTGGCAGGGGCCAACAAATTAAATAAGGTATTTATTACCTGTGAGCCTCTGCGCTGTTCTTTTTAGAGGGTCTTTGTAGTGCTTAAGGCTCCAACAAACGAAATCCTAACAACTAACCTCTTCCCTCTCATTTTAAGTGCCCGCTCACACGAGGATTCTAGCTGGCACAAACACATTCAAGTTCTCTTAGAGGGGCATTCACGCTGAAACTGAAGCTTTTTGGGGTCCAGTGTTACCAATACACTATCTGTTTTGTTGAGCTGAGACACTTATCAGACACAATGCAGTTAATTAAACCTATGCTATGAAACAGCAGCAAGTTTGCAAATTTTTCTTTAGTTACTTCATTGTCAATAAAAATAATTCAATTATAAATGTCTTCTGTAAGAGGCTTAAAGGCATATCCTTGGTGTGAGCAGGTCTCTCTGGAGATGGTATTTTCAGTATTCTCACCATTTAATTATCAAACAATTGTTTGAATTAAAATGCTTGAAAAACTTGTAATAGTCAGACATTTTCGCTGTGTCATAATGTTAAAGTCACAAAAATTAAATGGTCATGACTCCTTTACTTACAAAAATCAATGGTTTACTAAAAAAGAAAATTTTGTAAAGTTGTTACTTTAACTATAAAGGTAACATAAATGCTCCTGCACTGACTTTAAAAAGTTAGCAGAAATAACCACTATTTGATAGTCTATGTATGTTATACTTTTTTCACCTTTGTGTAGTTAATTGGGGGTTAAATGTCCAAACTTAGAATATACATTTTCATCAACAGTTAATTAAAGTGTGTCTTCAGGCATGCAAGACTTGCATGCAAGCTTGGCTGTCTTCTTTTCAATGAAATGACAACAAAACTGATGTTTTAAACACTTGCAGTTTTTTGTCGCTATTGTTAAAGTCCATTTATAGTCTGAGTTCCTAATAAGGGACCAATTTTTAAAACTAGCTCTATTCAGCTGTGCTATCGAGAGAGACTCCAGCTTTCTTAGAGAACTACATCACTAGCACAAACTTCCCGGGACACTGGCTTTCACTACTGTCCACTGACCTTCTGAATTTTACACAAGTGACTGACGGTTCACTGCAATTGTCAAGAACATGAGCTTAAAGCACAAATCTAAAAGTAATGTTAACACTGAAGGTATAGTCTGTGTAACCTTTATTCTAAAATTATTCAAATCACATAGGAAAGAAAATGCGAGTGCTCCCATAGGAAAATCTAGAAACATACTTTACACACAA